>JAJPWW010000050.1:0-66193 GCA_028673005.1 Tanypteryx hageni
ATTCCTTTCACCTCCCCTCTCTTTCTTTCACCTCCCCTTACTTTATATCACCTCCCCCCACTTCCTTTCACCTCTTCTCACTTCATTTCACCTCCCCTCTCTTCTTTTCTCCTCCCCTCACTTCCTTTCACCTCTCCTCACCTCCTTTAACATCCCTTCACTTCCTTTAACCTCCTCTCACTTTACTTCATCTCCCCTCACTTTCTTTTACCTCCCCTCACTTCCTTTCACCTCCCCTTACTTCCTTTCACCACCCCTCATTTCCTTTCACCTCTCCTCTCTTCCTTTCACCTCCCCTCACTTCCTTTCACCTCTACTCACTTCATTTCACCTCCCCTCACTTTCTTTTACCTCCATTCACATACATTCACCTCCCCTTACTTCCTTTAACATACTTTCACTTCCATTCACCTCCCCTTACTTAACCCAACCCAACCCAAACCAACCCAACCCAACCCAACCCAAACAACACAACCCATCCCATCTCACCCAACACAACCCAACCCAACCCAACACATCCCAAACCAACCCAACCCAAACCAACCCTAACCAACCCAACCCAACCCAACCCAACCCAAAACAACCCAACCCAACCCAACTTAACCCAACCCAACCCAACCAACCTTTCACATTCTCTCACTTTCTGTCACCTCCCCTCGCTTCTTTTCGCCTCCCCTCAGTTCGTTTAAACCTCCCCTTACTTTATTTCAACTCCCCTCACTTCCTTCAACCCTCTCACTTCATTTCACCACCCCTCACTTTCTTTCACCTCTACTCGTTTCCTTTCACCTCCCCTCACTTCCTTTCACCTCCCCTTACTTCCTTTTACCTCCCCTCACTTCCATTCACTTCCCCTTACTTTCTATAACATCCCCTCACTTCCATTCACCTCCCCTCACTTCTTTTCCAATTCTCTCACTTCCTTTCAATCCTCTCACTTCCTTTAATATCCCTCAATTCCTTTAACCTCACCTCACTTCATTTCACCTCCCCTCAATTTCTTTCATTTCCACTTGCTTCCTTTCATCTCCCTTCATTTCCTTTCACCTCCCCTCACTTTCTTTCACCTTCCCTTGATTCCTTTCACATTCTCTCACTTTCATTCACCTCCCTCACTTCCTTTCAACTCCCCTTACTTCCTTTCACCTCTCCTCTCTTTCTATCACCTTCCCTCAATTCCTTTCACATTCTCTGATTTCATTTCACCTCCCCTTATTTCCTTTCTCCTCCCCTCAATTTCTTTCACCTCCTCTCACTTCCTTTCACCTCCCCTCACTTCATTTCACTATCCCTAACTTTCTTTCACCTCCCCTCACTTCCTTTCACCTCCCCTTACCTACTTTAACATCCCCTCACTTCCTTCACCTCCCCTTTTTCATTTCACCACCCCTCACTTCCTTTCACCTACCCTCACTTCCTTTCACCTCCCCTCAATTTCTTTCACCTCCCCTCACTTCATTTCACCTCCTCTCATTTCATTTCACCTCCATTCATTTTCTTTCATCTCTCCTCATTTTCTTTCAACTTTTCTCACTTCCTTTCACATTCTCTCACTTCATTTTACCTCCCATCACTTCCATTCACCTCCCCTTACTTTCTTTAACATCCCCTCACATCCATTCTCCTCCCCTCAATTCCTTTCGCCTCCCCTCAATTCCATTCACCTTCCCTCACTTCCTTTCAACTCCCCTCACTTCCTTTCACTTCCCCTCTCTTCCTTTCACCTCCCCTCACATCCTTTCACCTCCCTTCAATTTATTTCATCTTCCCTTGCTTCCTTTCACATTTCTTCATTCCTTTTACCTCCCCTTATTTCCTTGTACCTCCCCTCATAATTTTTCACCTCCCTTCAATTCCTTTCATATTTCCTCACTTCCATTCACCTTCCCTCATTTCCTTTCACCTTCCCTCATTTCCTTTCACCTCTCCTCACTTCCTTTCACCTACTCCTACTTCCTTTCACCCCACCTCACTTCCTTTAGCCTCCCCTCACTTCCACTCACCTTTCCTCACTTCATTTTACATCCCCTCACTTTCTTTCACCTCTTTTCACATCTATTTACTTTCCCTCACTTCCCCTCAGCTCCAATCGCTCACCCCCACCTCCCATCAATTTTCCTCTCTTCCTTTTACCTCCACTCTCTTCCTTTCACCTCCCCTCACTTTATTTCACCTTTCCTCACTTTCTTTCATCTCCCCTCACTTCTTTTCAACTCCCCTTACTTCCTTTTACCTCCCCTCACTTCCATTCACTTCCACTTACTTCCTTTCTTCTCCCCTCACTTTCTTTCACCTCCTCTCACTTCCTTTCACCTCCCCTTACTTCTTTTAATATTCCCTCACATCCATTCACCTCCTCTCACAATATCCAACCCAACTTAACCCAACCAAACCCAAACCTACCCAACCCAACCCAACCCAAACGAACCCCACCTTCCCCAACCCAACCCAATCAAACCCAACCCAACCCATTTAATCCCAACCCAACCCAACCAACCTATGATATTCTCTTACTCTCTTTCAACTCCCCTCACTTACTTTTACCTCCCCCTACTTCTTTAACATCCCCTCACTTCCATTTACCTCCCCTCACATCCTTTCGCCTCCCCTCACTTCCTTTCACATCCCCTCATTTCCTTTAACATCCCCTCACATCCATTTACCTCCCTTTACATCCTTTCGCCTCCCCTCATTTCCTTTCACCTCCATCCACTTCCTTTCACCTCTTCTCACTTCCTTTCACCTCCCCTCACTTCCTTTCACCTCCCCCCACATTTTTTCAACTCCCCTCACTTCTTTTCCACTCCTCTTACTTCCTTTCACCTCCTCTCACTTCCTTTAACATCCCCTCACTTCCTTTAACCTCACCTCACTTCATTTCACCTCCCCTCACTTTCTATAACCTCCCCTCAATTCCTTTCACCTCCCCTCACTTTCCTTTCACCTCCCCTCATTCCTTTCACCTCTTCTCTCTTCCTTTCACCTCCCCTCACTTCCTTTCACCTCCCCTCACTTCCTTTCACCTCCCCTCATTTCCTTTCACCTCTTCTCTCTTCCTTTCAACTCCCCTCACTTCCTTTCACCTCCCCTCACTTCATTTCACCTCCCATCCCTTTCCTTCACCTTCCCTCACATCCTTTCACATTTCTCTCACTTCCTTTCACCTCCTCTTACTTCCTTTCAACTCCACTTACTTCCTTTAACATCCCCTTACTTAATTTCAAAATCACTCACTTCCTTTCACCTCTCCTCATTTCCTTTCGCCTCCCCTCACTTCCTTTTACCTACCCTCGATTCCTTTCACATTCTCTCACTTCCTTTCACCTCCCTTACTTCCTTTTAACTCCCCTCACTTCCTTTCACCTCCCCTCACTTTATTTCACCTTCTCTCACTTTATTTCACCTCCTCTCACTTCCTTTCACCTCTTCTTACTTCCTTTAACATTCCCTTAACTAATTTCACCACCACTCACTTCCTTTCACCTCTCCTCATTTCCTTTCGCCTCCCCTCACTTCCTTTCAACTCCCCTCGCTTCCTTTCACCTCCCCTCTCTTCCTTTCACCTCCTTTCACTTCCTTTCACACCCCCTTTACTTCATTTCACCTCCTCTCACTATCTTTCACCTCTTCTTGTTTCCTTTCACCTCCCCTCACTTCCTTTCACCTCCCCTCAACTTCATTTCCCCTCCTCTCACTTCCCTTCACCTCCTCTCACTTCCTTTCAACTCCCCTCACTTCCTTTCACCTCCCCTCACTTCTTTTCACCTCCCCTCACTTCCTTTCACCTCCGCTCTCTTTCTTTCACCTCCCCTTACTTTATATCACCTCCCCCCACTTCCTTTCACCTTTTCTCACTTCCTTTCACCTCCCCTCTCTTCTTTTCTCCTCCCATCACTTTTCTTCACCTCTCCTCACTTCCTTTAACATCCCTTCAATTCCTTTAACCTCCTCTCACTTTACTTCATCTCCCCTCACTTTCTTTTACCTCCCCTCACTTCCTTTCACCTCCCCTACTTCCTTTCACCACCCCTCATTTCCTTTCACCTCTCCTCTCTTCCTTTCACCTCCCCTCACTTCCTTTCACCTCTACTCACTTCATTTAACCTCCGTAACTTTCTTTTACCTCCTTTCACATACTTTCACCTCCCCTTACTTCCTTTAACATACTTTCACTTCCATTCTCCTCCCCTCACTTAACCCAACCCAACCCAAACCAACCCAACCCAACCCAAACCAACACAACCCATCCCATCCCAACCCAACACAACCCAACCCAACCCAACACAACCCAAACCAACCCAAACCAACCCAACCCTAACCAACCAACCCAACCCAAACCAACCCAAAACAACCCAACCCAACCCAACTTAACCCAACCCATCCCAACCCAACCCAACCCAACTAAACCCAACACAACCCAACCAACCTTTCACATTCTCTCACTTTCTGTCACCTCCCCTCACTTCCTTTCGCCTCCCCTCAGTTCGTTTCACCTCCCCTTAATTTATTTCAACTCATCTCACTTCCTTTCACCACCCATCACTTCATTTCACCACCCCTCACTTTCTTTCACCTCTATTCGTTTCCTTTCACCTCCCCTCACTTCCTTTCACCTCCCCTTACTTCCTTTTACCTCCCCTCACTTCCATTCACTTCCCCTTACTTTCTATAAAATCCCCTCACTTCCATTCACCTCCCCTCATTTCTTTTCCAATCCTCTCACTTCCTTTCAATCCTCTCACTTCCTTTAATATCCCCTCACTTCCTTTAACCTCACCTCACTTCATTTCACCTCCCCTCAATTTCTTTCATTTCCACTTGCTTCCTTTCATCTCCCCTCATTTCCTTTCACCTCCCCACACTTTCTTTCACCTTCCCTTACTTCCTTTCACATTCTCTCACTTCCTTTCACCTCCCCTTATTCCTTTCTCCTCCCCTCAATTTCTTTCACCTCCCCTCACTTCCTTTCACCTCCCCTCACTTCATTTCACCTTCCCTCACTTTATTTCACCTCCACTCACTTCCTTACACCTCCCTTACTTACTTTAGCATCCCCTCACTTCCTTTCACCTCCCCTTATTTCATTTCACCACCCCTCACTTCCTTTCACCTCCCCTCAATTTCTTTCACTTCCCCTCACATCCTTTCACCTCCCTCTCTTCATTTCACCTCCGCTCATTTCCTTACACCTCCATTCACTTTCTTTCATCTCTCCTCATTTTCTTTCACCTTTTCTCACTTCCTTTCACATTCTCTAACTTCATTTTACCTCCCATCACTTCCTTTCACCTCCCCTTACTTTCTTTAACATCCCCTACTTCCATTCACCTCCCCTCAATTCCTTTCGCCTCCTCTCAATTCCATTCACCTCCCCTCACTTCTTTTCAACTCCCCTCACTTCCTTTCACCTCACCTCTCTTCCTTTCAATTCCACTCTCTTCCTTTTACCTCGCCTCACTTTCTTTCACCTTCCCTCGCTTCCTTTCACATTCTCTCACTTTCGTTCACCTCCCCTCACTTCCTTTCACCTCTCCACTCTTCCTTTCATCTCCCCTCACTTCCTTTTACCACCCCTCATGTCCTTTCACCTCCCTTCAATTTATTTCATCTTCCCTTGCTTCCTTTCACATTTCTTCATTCCTTTTACCTCCCCTTATTTCCTTTTACTTCCCCTTATTTCGTATCAAATCTCCTCACTTCCTTTCACCTACTCCTATTTCCTTTCACCCCACCTCACTTCCTTTAGCCTTCCCTCACTTCCACTCACCTTTCCTCACTTCATTTTACATCCCCTCACTTTCTTTCACCTCTTTGCACATCTATTTACTTTCCCTCACTTCCCCTCAGCTCCCATCGCTCCCCCCCCACCTCCCATCACTTTTCCTCTCTTCCTTTCACCTTCACTCACTTCCTTTCACCTCCCCTCACTTTATTTCACCTCTTCTCACTTTCGTTCATCTCCCCTCACTTCTTTTCAACTAACCTTACTTCCTTTTACCTCATCTCATTTCCATTCACTTCCCCTTACTTTCTTTAACATCCCCTCACTTCCATTCACCTCCCCTCAATTCCTTTTGCCTCCCCTCACTTCCATCCACCTCCCCTCACTTCCTTTCACCTCCCCTCATTTCCTTTCACCTCTCCTCACTTTCTTTCACCTTCCTTCGCTGCCTTTCACATTTTTTCACATCCTTTTACCTCCCCTTATTTCCTTTTAGCTCCCCTAACTATCTCTCCCCTCCCTTCACTACCTTTCACCTTACCTCACTTCCATTCACCTTCCATCACTTCCTTTCACCTTCCCTCAATTCCTTTCACCTCTCCTCACTTCGTTTCACCTACTCCTAATTAATTTCACCCCCCCCTTACTTCTTTTCACCTACCCTCACTTCCATTCAGCTTCCCTCAACTTCTTTCACCTACTGTCGCTTCCTTTCACCTTTCCTCACTTCCATTCACTTCCACTTACTTCCTTTCTTCTCCCCTCATTTTCTTTCACCTCCTCTCACTTCCTTTCACCTCCCCTTAATTCTTTTAATATCCCCTCACATCCATTCACCTCGTCTCACTTAACCCAACCCAACCCAACCCAACCAAACCCAAACTACCCAACCCAACCCAACACAAACGAACCCCACCCAACCCCAACCCAACCCAACCCAATCAAACCCAACCCAACCCATCCAATCCCCATTCAACCCAACCAACCTATGATATTTTCTTACTTTCTTTCAACTCCCCTCACTTACTTTTACCTCCCCTTACTTCCTTTAACATCCCCTCACTTCCATTTACCTCCCTCACATCCTTTCGCCTCCCCTCACTTCCTTTCACCTCCCCTCATTTCCTTTAACATCCCCTCACATCCATTTACCTCCCCTTACATCCTTTCGCCTCCCCTCACTTCCTTTCACCTCCATCCACATCCTTTCACCTCTTCTCACTTCCTTTCACCTCCCCTCACTTCCTTTCACCTCCCCCCACATCCTTTCACCTCCCCTCACTTCTTTTCCCCTCCTCTCACTTCCTTTCACCTCCTCTCACTTCCTTTAACATCCCCTCACTTCCTTTAACCTCACCTCACTTCATTTCACCTCCCCTCACTTTCTATCACCTCCCCTCACTTCCTTTCACCTCCCCTCAATTCCTTTCAACTCTTCTCTCTTCCTTTCACCTCCCCTCACTTACCTTCACCACCCCTCATTGCCTTTCACCTCCCCTCATTTCCTTTCACCTCTTCTCTCTTCCTTTCACCTCCCCTCACTTCCTTTCACCTCCCCTCACTTCATTTCACCTCCCATCCCTTTCCTTCACCTTCCCTCACATCCTTTCACATTCTCTCACTTCCTTTCACCTCCCCTTAATTCCTTTCAACTCCACTTACTTCCTTTAACATCCCCTTATTTAATTTCAACATCACTCACTTCTTTTCACCTCTCCTCATTTCCTTTCGCCTCCCCTCACTTCCTTTTACCTCCCCTCGCTTCCTTTCACATTCTCTCACTTTCTTTCACCTCCCCTTACTTCCTTTTAACTCCCCTCACTTCCTTTCACCTCCCCTCACCTAATTTCACCGTCCCTCACTTTATTTCACCTCCCCTCACTTCCTTTCACCTCCCCTTACTTCCTTTAACATCCCCTTACCTAATTTCACCACCACTCGCTTCCTTTCACCTCCCCTCTCTTCCTTTCACCTCCTTTCACTTCCTTTCACACCCCCTCAATTCATTTCACCTCCCCTCACTTTCTTTCACCTCCTCTCGTTTCCTTTCACCTCCCCTCACTTCCTTTCACCTCCCCTCATTTCTTTTCCCCTTCTCTCACTTCCTTTCACCTCCTCTCACTTCCTTTAACATCTCCTCACTTCCTTTAACCTCACCTCACTTCATGTCGCCTCCCCTCATTTTCTTTCATTTCCCCTTGCTTCCTTTCATCTCCCCTCATTTCCTTTCATTTCCCCTCACTTTCTTTCACCTTCCCTTACTTACTTTCACATTCTCTCTCTTTCATTCACCTCCCCTCAATTCCTTTCACCTCCCCTCACTTCCTTTCACCTCTCCTCTCTTTCTATCACCTTCCCTCAATTCCTTTCACATTCTCTCAGTTCCTTTCACCTCCCCTTATTTCCTTTCTCCTCCCCTCAATTTCTTTCTCCTCCCCTTACTTTTTTTCACCTCCCCTCACTTCATTTCACCTTCTATTACTTTCTTTAACATCCCCTCACTTCCATTCACCTCCCCTTACTTCCTTTAACATACCCTCACTTTCTTTCACCTCCCCTTATTTAATTTCACCACCCCTCACTTCCTTTCACCTCCCCTCACTTCCTTTCACCCCCCCTCACTTCATTTCACCTCCCCTCACTTTCTTTCATCTCTACTCGTTTCCTTTTACCTCCCCTCACTTCTTTTCCCCTCCTCTCACTTCCTTTCAACTCCTCTCACTTCCTTTAATATCCCCTCACTTCCTTTACCTCATTTCACATAATTTCACCTCTCCTCAATTTCTTTCATATCCACTTGCTTCCTTTCATCTCCCCTCATTTCCTTTCACCTCCCCTCACTTTCTTTCACCTTACTTTACTTCCTTTGACATTCTCTCTCTTTTATTCACCTCCCCTCACTTCCTTTCAACTTCCCTTACTTCCTTTCACCTCTCCTCTCTTTCTATCACCTTCCCTCAATTCCTTTCACATTCTCTCACTTCCTTTCACCTCCCCATATTTCCTTTCTCCTCCCCTCATTTTATTTCACCTCCCCTCACTTCCTTTCATCTCCCCTTACTTACTTTAACATCCCCTCACTTCCTTTCACCTCTCCTTATTTCATTTCACCACCCCTCACTTCCTTTCACCTCCCCTCACTTCCTTTCACCTCTTCTCATTTCCTTTCACCTCCCCTCACTTCATTTTACCTCCGCTCATTTCCTTTCACCTCCATTGACATCCTTTCATCTCCCCTCATTTTCTTTCACCTTTTCTCAATTCCTTTCACATTCTCTCACATCATTTTACCTCCCATCACTTCCTTTCACCTCCCCTTACTTTCTTTAACATCCCCTCACTCCCATTCATCTCCCCTCAATTCCTTTTGCCTCCCCTCACTTCCATTCACCTCCCCTCACTTCCTTTCAACTCCCCTCACTTCCTTTTACCTTCCCTCTCTTCCTTTCACCTCCCCTCTCTTCCATTTACCTCGCCTCACTTCCTTTCACTTTCCCTCGCTTCCTTTCACATTCTCTCAATTTCATTCACCTCCCATCACTTCCTTTCACCTCCCCACTCTTCAATTAAACTCTCCTCACTTCCTTTCACCTACCCCACTTCCATTCACCTCCCTTCAATTTATTTCATCTTCCCTTGCTTCCTTACACATTTTTTCATTCCTTTTACCTCCCCTTATTTCCTTTTACCTCCCCTCATTATTTTTCACCTCCCTTCAATTCCTTTCATATTTCCTCACTTCTACTCACCTTCCCTCATTTCCTTTCACCTTCCCTCACTTCCTTTCGACTCTCTTCACTTCCTTTCACCTACTCCTACTTCCTTTTACCCCACCTCACTTCCTTTAGCCTCCCCTAACTTCCTCTCACCTTTCCTCACTTCATTTTACATCCCCTCACTTTCTTTCATCTCTTTGCACGTCTATTTACTTTCCCTCACTTCCCCTCAGCTCCCATCGCTCCCCCTAACCACCCATCACTTTTCCTCTCTTCCTTTCACCTCCACTCACTTCCTTTCATCTCCCCTCACTTCCTTTCACCTCCCCTTACTTCCTTTTACCTCCCCTCACTTCCATTTATTTTCCCTTATATTCTTTAACATCCCCTCATTTCCATTTACCTCCCCTCAATGCCTTTTGCCTCCCCTCACATCCATTCACCTCCCCTCACTTCCTTTCACCTCCCTTCACTTCCTTTCACCTCTCCTCACTTTCTTTCACATTCCTTCGCTGCCTTTCACATTCTTTCACATCCTTTTACCTCCCCTTATTTCCTTTTATCTCCCCTAACTATCTTTCACCTCCCTTCACTTCCTTTCAACTTTCCTCACTTCCATTCACCTTCCCTCACTTCCTTTAACCTTCCCTCATTTCCTTTCACCTCTCCTCACTTCGTTTCTCCTACTTCTAATTCCTTTCAACCCCCCTAACTTCTTCTAACCTACCCTCACTTCCTTTCACCATTCCTCACTTCCATTCAGCTTCCCTCAACTTCTTTCACCTCCTGTAGCTTCCTTTTACCTTTTCTCACTTCCATTCACTTCCACTTATTTCCTTTCTTCTCCCCTCACTTTCTTTCACCTCCTCTCATTTCCTTTCATCTCCTATTACTTCTTTTAATATCCCCTCATTTCCATTCACCTCCTCTCACTTAACACAACCCAACTTAACACAAACAAACCCAAACCTACCCAACCCAACCCAACCCAACCCAACCCCACCCAACCCAACCCAACCCAACCCAACCCAATCCAACCCAACACAACCCATCCCATCCCAACCCAACCCAACCAACCTATGATATTCTCTTACTTTCTTTCAACTCCCGTCACTTACTTTTACCTCCCCTTACTTCCTTTACCATCCCCTCACTTCTATTTACCTCCCCTCGCTTCCTTTCACCTCCCCTCACTTCCTTTAACATCCCATCTATTTCTTTCACCACCACTAATTTCCTTTCACCTCCCCTCGCTTCATTTCACCTACCCTCACTTTCTTTCACCTCCCCTCACTTACCTTCACCATCCCTCATTTCCTTTCACCTCCCCTCATTTCCTTTCACCTCTTCTCTCTTCCTTTCACCTCCCCTCACTTCCATTCACCTCCCCTCACTTCATTTCACCTCCCATCCCATTCCTTCACCTTCCCTCACATCCTTTCACATTCTCTCACTTCCTTTCACCTCCCCTTACTTCCTTTCAACTCCACCTACTTCCTTTAACATCCCCTTACTTAATTTCAACATCACTCACTTCCTTTCACCTCTCCTCATTTCCTTTCGCCTCCCCTCACTTCCTTTTAACTCCCCTCGCTTCCTTTCACATTCTCTCACTTCCTTTTACTTCCCCTTACTTCCTTTTAACTCCCCTCACTTCCTTTCACCTCCCCTCACCTCATTTCACCTTCCCTCACTTTATTTCACCTCCCCTCACTTCCTTTCACCTCCCCTTACTTTCTTTAACATCCCCTTACCTAATTTCACCATCACTCGCTTCCTTTCACCTCCCCTTTCTTCCTTTCACCTCCTTTCACTTCCTTTCACACCCCCTCAATTCATTTCACCTCCCCTCACTTTCTTTCACCTCTCTCGTTTCCTTTCACCTCCCCTCACTTCCTATCACCTCCCCTCATTTCTTTTCCCCTCCTCTCACTTCCTTTCACCTCCTCTCACTTCCTTTAACATCTCCTCACTTCCTTTAACCTCACCTCACTTCATGTCGCCTCCCCTCACTTCCTTTAACATCTCCTCACTTCCTTTAACCTCACCTCACTTCATGTCGCCTCCCCTCACTTTCTTTCATTTCCCCTTGCTTCCTTTCATCTCCCCTCATTTCCTTTCATTTCCCTCACTTTCTTTCACCTTCCCTTACTTACTTTCACATTCTCTCTCTTTCATTCACCTCCCCTCAATTCCTTTCACCTCCCCTCACCTTCCTTTCACCTCTCCTCTCTTTCTATCACCTTCCCTCAATTCCTTTCACATTCTCTCAGTTCCTTTCACCTCCCCTTATTTCCTTTCTCCTCCCCTCAATTTCTTTCTCTCTCCCCTTACTTTTTTTCACCTCCCCTCACTTCATTTCACCTTCTATTACTTTCTTTAACATCCCCTCACTTCCATTCACCTCCCCTTACTTCCTTTAACATACCCTCACTTTCTTTCACCTCCCCTTATTTAATTTCACCACCCCACACTTCCTTTCACCTCCCCTCACTTCCTTTCACCCCCCCTCACTTCATTTCACCTCCCCTCACTTTCTTTCATCTCTACTCGTTTCCTTTCACCTCCCCTCACTTCTTTTCCCCTCCTCTCACTTCCTTTCAACTCCTCTCACTTCCTTTAATATCCCCTCACTTCCTTTACCTCATTTCACATAATTTCACCTCTCCTCAATTTCTTTCATATCCACTTGCTTCCTTTCATCTCCCTCATTTCCTTTCATTTCCCCTCACTTTCTTTCACCTTCCTTACTTACTTTCACATTCTCTCTCTTTCATTCACCTCCCCTCAATTCCTTTCACCTCCCCTCACTTCCTTTCACCTCTCCTCTCTTTCTATCACCTTCCCTCAATTCCTTTCACATTCTCTCAGTTCCTTTCACCTCCCCTTATTTCCTTTCTCCTCCCCTCAATTTCTTTCTCCTCCCCTTACTTTTTTTCACCTCCCCTCACTTCATTTCACCTTCTATTACTTTCTTTAACATCCCCTCACTTCCATTCACCTCCCCTTACTTCCTTTAACATACCCTCACTTTCTTTCACCTCCCCTTATTTAATTTCACCACCCCACACTTCCTTTCACCTCCCCTCACTTCCTTTCACCCCCCCTCACTTCATTTCACCTCCCCTCACTTTCTTTCATCTCTACTCGTTTCCTTTCACCTCCCCTCACTTTCTTTTCCCCTCCTCTCACTTCCTTTCAACTCCTCTCACTTCCTTTAATATCCCCTCACTTCCTTTACCTCATTTCACATAATTTCACCTCTCCTCAATTTCTTTCATATCCACTTGCTTCCTTTCATCTCCCCTCATTTCCTTTCACCTCCCCTCACTTTCTTTCACCTTACTTTACTTCCTTTGACATTCTCTCTCTTTTATTCACCTCCCCTCACTTCCTTTCAACTTCCCTTACTTCCTTTCACCTCTCCTCTCTTTCTATCACCTTCCCTCAATTCCTTTCACATTCTCTCACTTCCTTTCACCTCCCCATATTTCCTTTCTCCTCCCCTCATTTTATTTCACCTCCCCTCACTTCCTTTCATCTCCCCTTACTTACTTTAACATCCCCTCACTTCCTTTCACCTCTCCTTATTTTATTTCACCACCCCTCACTTCCTTTCACCTCCCCTCACTTCCTTTCACCTCTTCTCATTTCCTTTCACCTCCCCTCACTTCATTTTACCTCCACTCATTTCCTTTCACCTCCATTGACATCCTTTCATCTCCCCTCATTTTCTTTCACCTTTTCTCACTTCCTTTCACATTCTCTCACTTCATTTTACCTACCATCACTTCCTTTCACCTCCCCTTACTTTCTTTAACATCCCTTCACTTCCCATTCATCTCCCCTCAATTCCTTTTGCCTCCCCTCACTTCCATTCACCTCCCCTCACTTCCTTTCAACTCCCCTCACTTCCTTTTACCTTCCCTCTCTTCCTTTCACCTCCCCTCTCTTCCATTTACCTCGCCTCACTTCCTTTCACTTTCCCTCGCTTCCTTTCACATTCTCTCACTTTCATTCACCTCCCATCACTTCCTTTCACCTCCCCACTCTTCAATTAAACTCTCCTCACTTCCTTTCACCTCCCCCCACTTCCATTCACCTCCCTTCAATTTATTTCATCTTCCCTTGCTTCCTTACACATTTTTTCATTCCTTTTACCTCCCCTTATTTCCTTTTACCTCCCCTCATTATTTTTCACCTCCCTTCAATTCCTTTCATATTTCCTCACTTCTACTCACCTTCCCTCATTTCCTTTCACCTTCCCTCACTTCCTTTCGACTCTCTTCACTTCCTTTCACCTACTCCTACTTCCTTTTACCCCACCTCACTTCCTTAACCTCCCCTAACTTCCTCTCACCTTTCCTCACTTCATTTTACATCCCCTCACTTTCTTTCATCTCTTTGCACGTCTATTTACTTTCCCTCACTTCCCCTCAGCTCCCATCGCTCCCCCTAACCACCCATCACTTTTCCTCTCTTCCTTTCACTTCCACTCACTTCCTTTCATCTCCCCTCACTTCCTTTCACCTCCCCTTACTTCCTTTTACCTCCCCTCACTTCCATTTATTTTCCCTTATATTCTTTAACATCCCCTCACTTCCATTTACCTCCCCTCAATTCCTTTTGCCTCCCCTCACATCCATTCACCTCCCCTCACTTCCTTTCACCTCCCTTCACTTCCTTTCACCTCTCCTCACTTTCTTTCACATTCCTTCGCTGCCTTTCACATTCTTTCACATCCTTTTACCTCCCCTTATTTCCTTTTATCTCCCTAACTATCTTTCACCTCCCTTCACTTCCTTTCAACTTTCCTCACTTCCATTCACCTTCCCTCACTTCCTTTAACCTTCCCTCATTTCCTTTCACCTCTCCTCACTTCGTTTCTCCTACTTCTAATTCCTTTCAACCCCCCTAACTTCTTCTAACCTACCCTCACTTCCTTTCACCATTCCTCACTTCCATTCAGCTTCCCTCAACTTCTTTCACCTCCTGTAGCTTCCTTTTACCTTTTCTCACTTCCATTCACTTCCACTTATTTCCTTTCTTCTCCCCTCACTTTCTTTCACCTCCTCTCACTTCCTTTCATCTCCTATTACTTCTTTTAATATCCCCTCATTTCCATTCACCTCCTCTCACTTAACACAACCCAACTTAACACAAACAAACCCAAACCTACCCAACCCAACCCAACCCAACCCAACCCCACCCAACCCAACCCAACCCAATCCAACCCAACACAACCCTTCCCATCCCAACCCAACCCAACCAACCTATGATATTCTCTTACTTTCTTTCAACTCCCCTCACTTACTTTTACCTCCCCTTACTTCCTTTACCATCCCCTCACTTCTATTTACCTCCCCTCGCTTCCTTTCACCTCCCCTCACTTCCTTTAACATCCCCTCTATTTCTTTCACCACCACTAATTCCTTTCACCTCCCCTCGCTTCATTTCACCTACCCTCACTTTCTTTCACCTCCCCTCACTAACCTTCATCATTCCTCATTTCCTTTCACCTCCCCTCATTTCCTTTCACCTCTTCTCTCTTCCTTTCACCTCCCCTCACTTCCATTCACCTCCCCTCACTTCATTTCACCTCCCATCCAATTCCTTCACCTTCCCTCACATCCTTTCACATTCTCTCACTTCCTTTCACCTCCCCTTACTTCCTTTCAACTCCACCTACTTCCTTTAACATCCCCTTACTTAATTTCAACATCACTCACTTCCTTTCACCTATCCTCATTTCCTTTCGCCTCCCCTCACTTCCTTTTACCTCCCCTCGCTTCCTTTCACATTCTCTCACTTCCTTTCACTTCCCCTTACTTCCTTTTAACTCCCCTCACTTCCTTTCACCTCCCCTCACCTCATTTCACCTTCCCTCACTTTATTTCACCTCCCCTCACTTCCTTTCACCTCCCCTTACTTCCTTTAACATCCCCTTACCTAATTTCACCATCACTCGCTTCCTTTCACCTCCCGTTTCTTTCCTTTCACCTCCTTTCACTTCCTTTCACACCCCCTCAATTCATTTCACCTCCCCTCACTTTCTTTCACCTCTTCTCGTTTCCTTTCACCTCCCCTCACTTCCTTTCACCTCCCCTCATTTCTTTTCCCCTCCTCGCACTTCCTTTCACCTCCTCTCACTTCCTTTAACATCTCCTCACTTCCTTTAACCTCACCTCACTTCATGTTGCCTCCCCTCACTTTCTTTCATTTCCCCTTGCTTCCTTTCATCTCCCCTCATTTCCTTTCACTTCCCCTCACTTTCTTTCACCTTCCCTTACTTCCTTTCACATTCTCTCTCTTTCATTCACCTCCCCTCAATTCCTTTCACCTCCCCTCACTTTTTTCACCTCTCCTCTCTTTCTATCACCTTCCCTCAATTCCTTTCACATTCTCTCACTTCCTTTCACCTCCCCTTATTTCCTTTCTCCTCCCCTCAATTTCTTTCTCCTCCCCTTACTTTTTTTCACCTCCCCTCACTTCATTTCACCTTCCCTTACTTACTTTAACATCCCCTCACTTCCTTTCACCTCCCCTTACTTCCTTTAACATACCCTCACTTTCTTTCAACTCCCCTTATTTAATTTCACCACCCCTCACTTCCTTTCACCTCCCCTCACTTCCTTTCACCCCCCTCACTTCATTTCACCTCCTCTCACTTTCTTTCATCTCTACTCGTTTCCTTTCACCTCCCCCCACTTCTTTTCCCCCTCCTCTCACTTCCTTTCAACTCCTCTCACTTCCTTTAATATCCCCTCACTTCCTTTACCTCACCTCACATCATTTCACCTCTCCTCAATTTCTTTCATATCCACTTGCTTCTTTCATCTCCCCTCATTTCCTTTCACCTCCCCTCACTTTCTTTCACCTTCCTTTACTTCCTTTCACATTCTCTCTCTTTCATTCACCTCCCCTCACTTCCTTTCAACTCCCCTTACTTCCTTTCACCTATCCTCTCTTTCTATCACCTTCCCTCAATTCCTTTCACATTCTCTCACTTCCTTTCACCTCCCCATATTTCCTTTCTCCTCCCCTCATTTTATTTCACCTCCCCTCACTTCCTTTCACCTCCCCTCATTTCCTTTCACCTTTTCTCACTTCCTTTCACATTCTCCTCACTTCATTTTACCTCCCATCACTTCCTTTCACCTCCCCTTACTTTCTTTAACATCCCCCTCACATCCCCCATTCATCTCCCCTCAATTCCTTTTGCCTCCCCTCACTTCCATTCACCTCCCCTCACTTCCTTTCAACTCCCCTCACTTCCTTTCACCTTCCCTCTCTTCCTTTCACCTCCCCTCTCTTCCTTTTACCTCGCCTCACTTCCTTTCACTTTCCCTCGCTTCCTTTCACATTCTCTCACTTTCATTCACCTCCCCTCACTTCCTTTCACCTCCCCACTCTTCCATTCAACTCTCCCTCACTTCCTTTCACCTCCCCCCACTTCCATTCACCTCCCTTCAATTTATTTCATCTTCCCTTGCTTCCTTACACATTTTTTCATTCCTTTTACCTCCCCTTATTTCCTTTTACCTCCCCTCATTATTTTTCACCTCACTTCAATTCCTTTCATATTTCCTCACTTCTACTCACCTTCCCTCATTTCCTTTCACCTTCCCTCATTTCCTTTCGACTCTCCTCACTTCCTTTCACCTACTCCTACTTCCTTTTACCCCACCTCACTTCCTTTAGCCTCCCCTCACTTCCTCTCACCTTTCCTCACTTTATTTTACATCCCCTCACTTTCTTTCATCTCTTTGCACGTCTATTTACTTTCCCTCACTTCCCCTCAGCTCCCATCGCTCCCCCTAACCACCCATCACTTTTCCTCTCTTCCTTTCACCTCCACTCACTAATTTTCATCTCCCCTCACTTCCTTTCACCTCCCCTTACTTCCTTTTACCTCCCCTCACTTCCATTTATTTTCCTTTATTTTCTTTAACATCCCCTCACTTCCATTTACCTCCCCTCAATTCCTTTTGCCTCCCCTCACTTCCATTCACCTCCCCTCACTTCCTTTCACCTCCCTTCACTTCCTTTCACCTCCACTCACTTTCTTTTACCTTCCTTCGCTGCCTTTCACATTCTTTCACATCCTTTTACCTCCCCTTATTTCCTTTTATCTCCCCTAACTATCTTTCACCTCCCTTCACTTCCTTTCAACTTTCCTCACTTCCATTCACCTTCCCTCACTTCCTTTAACCTTCCCTCATTTCCTTTCACCTCTCCTCACTTCGTTTCTCCTACTTCTAATTCCTTTCAACCCCCCTAACTTCTTCTCACCTACCCTCACTTCCTTTCACCATTCCTCACTTCCATTCAGCTTCCCTCAACTTCTTTCACCTCCTGTAGCTTCCTTTTACCTTTTCTCACTTCCATTCACTTCCACTTATTTCCTTTCTTCTCCCCTCACTTTCTTTCAACTCCTCTCACTTCCTTTCATCTCCTATTACTTCTTTTAATATCCCCTCATTTCCATTCACCTCCTCTCACAACCCAACTTAACACAAACAAACCCAAACCTAACCAACCCAACCCAACCCAACCCAACCCCACCCAACCCAACCCAACCCAACCCAACCCAATCCAACCCAACCCAACCCATCCCATCCCAACCCAACCCAACCAACCTATGATATTCTCTTACTTTCTTTCAACTCCCCTCACTTACTTTTACCTCCCCTTACTTCCTTTACCATCCCTTCACTTCCATTTACCTCCCCTCGCATCCTTTCACCTCCCCTCACTACCTTTCACCTCCCCTCATTTCCTTTAACATCCCCTCACATCCATTTATCTCCCCTTACATCCTTTCGCCTCCCCTCACTTCCTTTCACCTCCATCCACTTCCTTTCACCTCTTCTCACTTCCTTTCACCTCCCCTCACTTCCTTTCACCTCCCCCCACATCCTTTTACCTCCCCTCATTTCTTTTACCCTCCTCTCACTTCCTTTCACCTCCCCTCACTTCCTTTAACATCCCCTCTATTTCTTTCACCACCACTAATTTCCTATCACCTCCCCTCGCTTCATTTCACCTACCCTCACTTTCTTTCATCTCTTCTCGCTTCCTTTCACATTCTCTCACTTCCTTTACCTCCCCTCACTTCCTTTCACCTCCCCTCACTTTCTTTCACATTCCCTGTCTTCCTTTCAAATTCTCTCTCTTTCATTTACCTCCCATCACTTCCTTTCACTTCCCCTCACTTCCTTTCACCTCCCATCCCTTTCTTTCACCTTCCCTCACTTCCTTTCACATTCTCTCACATCCTTTGACCTCTCCTTACTTCCTTTCACCTTTCCTCACTTTCGTTCACCTCCCCTCACTTCATTTCACCTTCCGTCATTTTATTTCACCTCCCCTCACTTCCTTTCACCTCCCCTTACTTCCTTTAACATCCACTCACTTTCTTTCACCTCCCCTTACTTAATTTCACCACCCCTCACTTCCTTTCACCTCCCCTCATTTTCTTTCGCCACCCCTCACTTCCTTTCACCTCCCCTTGTTTTCTTTCACCGCCCCTCTCTTCCTTTCACCTCCCCTCACTTTCTTTCACCCCCCCTCACTTCATTTCACCTCCCCTCACTTTCTTTCACTTCTACTCGTTTCCTTTCACCTCCCCTCACTTCCTTTCACCTCCCCTAACTTCCTTTTACCTCCCCTCACTTCCATTCACTTCCCCTTTCTTTCTATAACATCCCCTCACTTCCATTCACCTCCCCTCACTTCTTTTCCCCTCCTCTCACTTCCTTTCAACTCCTCTCACTTCCTTTAACCTCACCTCACTTCATTTCACCTCCCCTCAATTTCTTTCATTTCCACTTGCTTCCTTTCATCTCCCCTCATTTCCTTTCACCTCCTCTCACTTTCTTTCACCTTCCCTTACTTCCTTTCACATTTTCTCTCTTTTATTCACATCCCCTCACTTCCTTTCAACTCCCCTTACTTCCTTTCACCACTCCTCTCTTTCTATCACCTTCCCTGAATTCCTTTCACATTCTCTCACTTCCTTTCACCTCCCCTTATTTCCTTTCTCCTCCCCTCAATTTCTTTCAACTCCCCTCACTTCCTTTCACCTCCCCTCACTTCATTTCACCTTCCCTCACTTTATTTCACCTCCCCTCACTTCCTTTCACCTCCCCTTATTTCATTTCACCACCCCTCACTTCCTTTCACCTCCCCTCACTTTTTTTCACCTCCCCTCACTTCCTTTCACCTCCCCTCTCTTCATTTCACCTCCGCTCATTTCCTTTCACCTCCATTCACTTCCTTTCACCTTTTCTCACTTCCCTTCACATTCTCTCACTTCATTTTACCTCCCATCACTTCCTTTCACCTCCCCTTATTTTCTTTAACATCCCCTCACTTCCATTCACCTCCCCTCAATTCCTTTCGCCTCCCCTCACTTCCATTCACCTCCCCTCACTTCCATTCAACTCCCCTCACTTCCTTTCACCTCCCCTCTCTTCCTTTCACCTCCCCTCTCTTCCTTTTGCCTCGCCTCACTTCCTTTCACCTTCACTCGCTTCCTTTCACATTCTCTCACTTTCATTCACCTCCCCTCACTTCCTTTTACCTCCCCACTCTTCCTTTCATCTCCCCTCACTTTCTGTCACCTCCCCTCACTTCCCTTCACCTCCCTTCAACTTATTTCATCTTCCCTTGCTTCCTTTCACATTTTTTCATTCCTTTTACCTCCCCTTATTTCCTTTTACCTCCCCTCATTATTTTTCACCTCCCTTCAATTCCTTTCATATTTCCTCACTTCCATTCACCTTCCCTCATTTCCTTTCACCTTCCCTCATTTCCTTTCACCTCTCCTCACTTACTTTCACCTACTCCTACTTCCTTTCACCCCACCTCACCTCTTTTAGCCTCCCCTCACTTCCTCTCACCTTTCCTCATTTCTTTTTACATCCCCTCACTTTCTTTCACATCTTTGCACGTCTATTTACTTTCCCTCATTTTCCCTCAGCTCCCATCGCTCCCCCTCACCTCCCATCACTTTTCCTCTCTTCCTTTCACCTCCACTCACTACCTTTCACCTCCCCTCACTTTATTTCACCTCCCCTCACTTTCTTTCTTCTCCTCTCACTTCCTTTCAACTCCCCTTACTTCCTTTTACCTCCCCTCACTTCCATTCACTTCCCCTTACTTTCTTTAACATCCCCTCACTTCCATTCACCTCCCCTCAATTCCTTTTGCCTCCCCTAACTTCCATTCACCTCCCCTCACTTCCTTTCACCTCCCCTCACTTCCTTTCACCTCTCCTCACTTTCTTTAACCTTCCTTCGCTGCCTTTCACATTCTTTCACATCGTTGTACCTACCCTTATTTCCTTTTAGCTCCCCTAACTATCTTTCACCTCCCTTCACTTCTTTCACCTTTCCTCACTTCCAGTCACCTTACATCAATTCATTTAACCTTCCCTCATTTCCTTTCACCTCTCCTCACTTCTTTTCACCTACTCCTAATTCCTTTCACCCCCCCTCACTTCTTTTCACCTACCCTCACTTCCTTTCACCTTTCCTCACTTCCATTCAACTTGCCTCAACTTCTTTCACCTCCTGTCGCTTCCTTTCACCTTTCCTCACTTCCATGCACTTCCACTTACTTCCTTTCTTATCCCCTCACTTTCTTTCACCTCCTCTCACTCCCTTTCACCTCCCCTTACTTCTTTTAACATAACCTCACTTCCATTCACCTCCTCTCACTTAACCCAACCCAACCCAACCAAACCCAAACCAACCCCCGCCTCCGCCTTCCCCGCCTGCATCTTCCTGCCACCGCCAGCTCCCGCCTGCCCCCGCCTGCTCCTTCCTACACCCGCCTGCCTCGCCCGCCCCTTTACGCCCCCGCCCGCACGTGCCCGCCCGCCCCCTCTTGCCCTCGCCCGCTCCCTCCCGCCCCCGCCCGCCCACGCCAGCCTCTGCCCCCCGCCCGCCCACGCCCGCCTCCGCCCGCCCCCGCCTGCCCTCGCCTGCCCCCACCTGCCCCCGCCTGCCCTTGCCTGCCCCCGCTTGCCCCCGCCTGAATAATTGAGTTGTATCGCCAAGGAAGGTTGATGACACGTGAGAAAACGCGAAAAAGGAGAATGAACGATTTTGATCGCAATGGAAGACCGAAAACACGAAAAAAAAAAACAAAGAAAGAACAAAGAACGAGTTTGATTTACAAGAAAGACCGATAGAACCAGAGAAATCGGCAGAAAGAACGATAAATGTGTTTGATCGCCTAGGAAGACCGATGATACGGAAGAAAACGCGATAAAGGAGAATGAACGAGATTGATCGCCAAGGAAGACAAAAACATGGGAGAAAGCGAACGAAAGAAGAAAGAACGAGTTGGATTTCCAAGGAAGAACAATAATACTGTAGAAAACGCGAAAAAAAGAATGAATGAGTTTGATCGCCAAGAAGGACCAATAAAACCATAGAAAACGGGAGAAAGAAGGATAATTGAGTTTGATGGCCAAGGAAGACCGATAATACGGGAGAATACGCGAAAAAGAAGAAAGAAAGTGTTTGATTTCCATGGAAGACCAATAAAACGGTGGAAAAAGCTAGAAGGAAGAATGATTGAGTTTGATCGCCAACAAAGACCGATAAAACCAGAGAAATCGGGAGAAAGATGGATAATTGAATTTGATCGCAGAGGAAGACCGATAACAGGGGAGAAAATGCGAGAAAGAAGAAGGAACGAGTTTGATTTCCAAGAAGGACCAATAACACGGGAGAATACGCGTAAAAGAAGAATGAAGGAGTTTGATCACCAAGAAAGACCAATAAAACCCTGAAAAACTGGAGAACGAAGGATTATTGAGTTTGATCACCATGGAAGACTGATAACACGGGAGAAAACGCGAGAAAGGAGAAAGAAAGAGTTTGATTTCCAAGGAGGACCAATAACTAGGGAGAAAAGGCGAGAAAGAAGAATGAAGGTGTTTGATTGACAAGAAGTTCCGATAATAAAAGAGAAAACGGGAGAAAGATGGATAATTGAGTTTGATCGCCAAGGAAGACCGATAATACAGGAGAATACGCGAGAAAGAAAAAAAAACGAGTTTGATTTCCAAGGAAGACCAATTACACGGGAGAAAACGCGAGAAAAAAAATGGAGGAGTTTGATCGTCAAGATAGACCAATAAAACAGAGAGAAAATGGGAGAAATACGGATAATTGAGTTTAATCGCAATGGAAGATCGATAACACGGGAGAAAACGCGAGAAAGAAAAATGAAGGAGTTTGATCTACAAGAAAGAACGATAAAAACATAGAAAACGGGAGAACGAAGGATAATTGAGTTTGATCACCAAGGAAGACCATAATACGGTAGAAAACGCGAGAAAGAAGAAAGAACGAGTTTGATTTCCAAGGAAGACCAATAACACGGGAGAAAACGCGAGAAAAAAGAATTAAGGAGTTTGATCGTCAAGATAGACGGATAGAATAGAGTCCCCACCATCCCACCCCCGCCACAGCCCGCCCTCGACCACCCAAGCCCTCCCCCGCCCACCACCGACCGCCCTCGCCTTCCGCCGCCCGCCCCCATCTGCCCCCGATCGCCCCCACGTGCCCCTGCCAGCTCTACATGCCCCTGCCTGACCCCGCCTGCCCTAGCCAGCCCCGCCTGAACCCGCCTGCCCCCGCCTTCCTCCGCTTGCCCACGCCTGCCCCCGCCTGCCCCCGCCTGCCCCCGCCTGCCCCCGCCTGCCCCCGCCTGCCCCTGCCGGCCCAAGCCTGCCCCTGCCTGCCCCTGCCTGCCCCCGCCTTCCCCCGCCTGCCCCCACCTGCCCCAGCCTGCCCCCACCTGCTCCCGTCCGCCCCTGCCCGCCCCCGCCCGCCCTCGTCTGCCCCCGCGTACTCCCGTTCGCCCCTGCCCTTCCCCGCAACACCCGCCCGCTCGCGTCCGCCCAAGCCCCCCCGCCCCAGCACGCCCTACCTGCCACAGCCAGCCCCGCCTTACCCCGCCCGTTTCCGCCCGCACGCCCCCGCCCACCCGGGCCCGCCCGCCCAGTTCCGCCCCCGCTTGCCTCCGCCTGCCTCCGCCTTCTTCCGGCTGCTTCCTCCTGCCCCGCCTACGCCCGCCTGCCCCAGCCCGCCCCTGCCCGCTCCCGCCCGCCCTCCCCCGCCAGACACCGCCCGCCCACGCCCGCCCCCTCCCGCCCCGCCCTCCCCTCCCGCCCCCGCTCGACCCGCCTCCGCCTTCCCTGCCTCCTTCTTCCTGCCACCCGCCTGCTCCCGCCTGCCCTTGCCTTCTCTTTCCTACACCCGCCTACCCCACCCGCCCCTTTACGCCCCCGCCCGCCCTTGCCCGCCCGCCCCCTCCAGCCCTCGCACGCTCTTGCCCGCCCCCGCCCGCCCTCGCCCGCCCTCGCCCGCCCCCGCCCGCCCTCGCCCGCCCCTGCCCACCCCCGCCATCCCCCGCCCGCCCCCGCCCGCCCCCGCTCGCCCCCGCACGCCCACGCCCGCCCACGCTCGCCTCCGACCGCCCCCGCCTTTTCTCGCCTGCCCCCACCTGCCCCCGCATGCCCTTGCCTGCCCCCGCTTGCCCCCGCCTGAATAATTGAGTTCTATCGCCAAGGAAGGCCGATTAAACGTGAGAAAACGCGAAAAAGGAGAATGAACGATTTTGATCGCAATGTAAGACCGAAAACACGAAAAAAAAACAAAGAAAGAAGAAAGAACGAGTTTGATTTACAAGAAAGACCGATATAACCAGAGAAATCGGCAGAAAGAACGATAATTGTGTTTGATCGCCAAGGAAGACCGATGACACGAAAGAAAACGCGATAAAGGAGAATGAACGAGATTGATCGCCAAGGAAGACCAAAAACATGGGAGAAAGCGAACGAAAGAAGAAAGAACGAGTTGGATTTCCAAGGAAGACCAATAATACTGTAGAAAACGCGAAAAATAAATGAATGAGTTTGATCGCCAAGAAGGACCAATAAAACCATGGAAAACGGGAGAAAGAAGGATAATTGAGTTTGATGGCCAAGGAAGACCGATAATACGGGAGAATACGCGAAAAAGAAGAAATAAAGTGTTTGATTTCAAAGGAAGACCAATAAAACGGTGGAAAAAGCTAGAAGGAAGAATGATTGAGTTTGATCGCCAACAAAGACCGATAAAACCAGAGAAATCGGGAGAAAGATGGATAATTGAATTTGATCGCAGAGGAAGACCGATAACACGGGAGAAAATGCGAGAAAGAAAAAAAACGAGTTTGATTTCCAAGGAAGACCAATAACACGGGAGAAAACGCGAGAATAAAAATGAAGGAGTTTGATCGTCAATATATACCAATAAAACAGAGAGAAAATGGGAGAAAGAAGGTAATTGAGTTTAATCGCCAAAGGAAGACCGATAACACGGGAGAAAACGCAAAAAAGAAAAGTACGAGTTTGATTTTCAAAGAAGACCAATAACACAGAAGAAAACGCGAGAAAGAAAAATGAAGGAGTTTGATCTACAAGAAAGAACGATAAAACCATAGAAAACGGGAGAACGAAGGATAATTGAGTTTGATCACCAAGGAAGACCATAATACGGGAGAAAACGCGAGAAAGAAGAAAGAACGAGTTTGATTTCCAAGGAAGACCAATAACACGGTAGAAAACGCGAGAAAGAAGAATTAAGGAGTTTGATCGTCAAGATAGACGGAAAGAATAGAGTCTTCGTCATCCCACTCCCGCCATAGCCCGCCCTCGACCACCCAAGCCCTCCCCCGCCCACCACCGACCGCCCTCGCCTTCCGCCGCCCGCCCCCATCTGCCCCCCATCGCCCCCACGTGCCCCTGCCAGCTCTACCTGCACCTGCCTGCCCCTGCCTGCCCCTGCCTTCCCCCGCCTGCCCCCGCCTGCCCCAGCCTGCTCCCGCCTGCCCCCGCCTGCCCTGCGCTCCCCCGCCTTACCCCGTTTGACCCAGCCTGCCCTCGCCCGCCCCCACCCGTCAACGCCCGACCCTGCCACCCACCGCTCACCCCCACCCGCCCCCGCCAACCCCCGACCGGCCTGGCCCACCCCGCCCGCCACCTCCCGCCCAGGCCCGATCACGCCCGCCCCCGTTCGCCCCCGCTCGCCCTCGCCTACACCCGTCCGCCCCTGCCCGCCCCCGCCCACTCCCGTACTCCCTCGCCCGACCGCTTTCGCCCGCCCCCGTCCACCCCCGTCCGCTCCCGCCTACACCCGCACGCCCCTGCCCGCCCCCGCCCGCCCTCGTCCTCCCCCGCCTACACCCGTTCGCCACTGCCCACCCCCGCAACCCCCGCCCGCTCGCGTCCGCCCAAGCCCGCCCTCCCCAGCCCGCCCTACCTGCCACAGCCAGCCCCGCCTTACCCCGCCCGCTTCCGCCCGCACGCCCCCGCCCGCACGCCCCCGCCCGCCCGGCCCCGCCCGCCCCCGCCTGCCTCCGCCTGCTTCCCCCTGCCCCCGCCTACGCCCGCCTGCCCCCGCCAGACACCGCCCGCCTTTGCCCGACCCCGCCCGCCACCGCCCGCCACTTCCCGCCACCGCCAGCCCCCGCCCGCCCTCGCCCGCCCCCGCCCGCCCCCGCCCGCCCCCGCCCGCCCCCGCCCGCCCCCGCTCGTCCCCGCTCGCCCGGCCTCCGCCTTCCCTGCCTCCTCCTTCCTGCCACCGCCTGCTCCCGCCTGCCCCCGCCTGCTCCTTCCTACACCCGCCTGCCCCGCCCGCCCCTTTACGCCCCCGCCCGCCCGTGCCTGCCCGCCCCCTGCTGCCCTCGCACGCTTATGCCCGCCTCTGCCCGCCCACGCCCGCCCCTGCCCGCCCCCGCATTCCCCCGCCCGCCCCCGCCCTCCCCAGCCCGCCCTCGCTCGCCCCCTCCCGCCCACGCCCGCTCACGCCCGCCCACGCCCGCCCACGCCCGCCTCCGCCCGCCCCCGCCTGCCCTCGCCTGCCCCCACCTGTCCCCGCTTGCCCCCGCCTGCCCTTGTTTGCCCCCACTTGCCCCCGCCTGAATAATTGAGTTCTATCGCCAAGTAAGGCCGATGACACTTGAGAAAACGCGAAATAGGCGAATGAACGATTTTGATCGCAACGGAAGACCGAAAACACGAAAAAAAAACAAAGAAAGAAGAAAGAACGAGTTTTATTTACAAGAAATACCGATAGAACCAGAAAAATCGGCAGAAAGAACGATAATTGTGTTTGATCGCCAAGGAAGACTGATGACACGGAAGAAAAGGCGAGAAAGGAGAATGAACGAGATTGATCGCCAAGGAAGACCAAAAACATGGAAGAAATCGAACGAAAGAAGAAAGAACGAGTTGGAATCCCACGGAAGACCAATAATACTGTAGAAAACGCGAAAAAAAGAATGAATGAGTTTGATCGCCAAGAAGGACCAATAAAACCATAGAAAACGGGAGAAAGGAGAAAGAAAGAGTTTGTATTCCAAGGAAGACCAATAACTCGGGAGAAAAGGCGAGAAAGAAGAAAGAAGGTGTTTGATTGACAATAAGTTCCGATAATAACAGAGAAAACGGGAGAAAGATGGATAATTGAGTTTGATCGCCAAGGAAGACCGATAATACGGGAGAATACGCGAGAAAGAAAAAAAAACAGGTTTGATTTCCAAGGAATACCAATAACACGGGAGAAAACGCGAGAAAAAAATGAAGGAGTTTGATCGTCAAGATATACCAGTAAAACAGAGAGAAAATGGGAGAAAGAAGAATAATTGAGTTTAATCGCCAAGGAAGACCATAATACGGGAGAAAACGCGAGAAAGAAGAAAGAAAGAGTTTTATTTCCAAGAAAGACCGATAGAACCAGTGAAATCGGCAGAAAGAACGATAATTGAGTTTGATCTCCAAGGAAGACCGATGACACGGGAGAAAACGCGAGAAAGGAGAATGAACGAGATTCATAGCCAAGGTAGACCAAAAACATGGGAGAAAGATAACGAAAGGAGAAAGAACGAGTTTGATTTCCAAGGAAGAACAAAAATACTGTAGAAAACGCGAAAAAAAGAATGAATGAGTTTGATCGCCAAGAAGGACCAATAAAACCATAGAAAACGGGAGAAAGGAGAAAGAAAGAGTTTGAATTCCAAGGAAGACCAATAACTCGGGAGAAAAGGCGAGAAAGAAGAATGAAGGTGTTTGATTGACAAGAAGTTCCGATAATAACAGAGAAAACGGGAGAAAGATGGATAATTGAGTTTGATCGCCAAGGAAGACCGATAATACGGGAGAATACGCGAGAAAGAAAAAAAACGAGTTTGATTTCCAAGGAAGACCAATAACACGGGAGAAAACGCGAGAAAAAAAATGAAGGAGTTTGATCTACAAGAAAGAACGATAAAAACAGAGAAAACGGGAGAAAGATAGATAATTGAGTTTGATTTCCAAGGAAGACCAATAACACGGGAGAACACGCGAAAAAGAAGAAAGAACGAGTTTGATTTCCAAGGAAGACCAATAAAACGGTGGAAAACGCTAGAAGGAAGAATGATTGAGTTTGATCGCCAACAAAGACCGATAAAACCAGAAAATCGGGAGAAAGATGGATAATTGAATTTGATCGCAGAGGAAGACCGATAACACGGGAGAAAATGCGAGAAGGAAGAAGGAACGAGTTTGATTTCCAAGAAGGACCAATAACACGGGAGAAATCGCGTAAAAGAAGAATGAAGGAGTTTGATCATCAAGAAAGACCAATAAAACCATGAAAAACGCGAGAACGAAGGATTATTGAGTTTGATCACCAAGGAAGACCATAATACGGGAGAAAACGCGAGAAAGAAGACAGAACGAGTTTTATTTCCAAGGAAGACCAAAAATACTGTAGAAAACGCGTAAAGTAAGAATGCATGAGTTTGATCGCCAAGAAGGACCAATAAAACCATAGAAAACGGGAGAATGAATGATAATTGAGTTTTATGGCCAAGGAAGACCCATAGTACGGGAGAAAACGCGAAAAAGAAGAATGAAGGAGTTTGATCACCAAGGAAGACCAATAAAACCATAGAAAACGGGAGAACGAAGGATAATTGAGTTTGATCACCAAGGAAGACCAGAATACTGGAGAAAACGCGAGAAAGAAGAAAGAACGAGTTTGATTTCCAAGGAAGACCAATAACACGGGAGAAAACGCGAGAAAGAAGAATGAAGGTGTTTGATCGCCAAGAAAGACCGATAAAACCAGAGAAAACGGGAGAAAGAAGGATAATTGAAATTGATCACCAAGGAAGACCGATAATACGGGAGAAAACGCGAAAAAGAAGAAAGAACAAGTTTGTTTCCATGGAAGACCAATAACACAGGAGAAAACGGGAGAAAGAAGAATGAAGGAGTTTGATCGTAAAGATAGACCGAATAAACAGAGAGAAAACGGGAGAAATGGGATAATTGAATTTGATCGCCATGGAAGACTGATAACACGGGAGAAAACGCGAGAAAGGAGAAAGAAAGAGTTTGATTTCCAAGGAAGACCAATAACTCGGGAGAAAAGGCGAGAAAGAAGAATGAAGGTGTTTGATTGACAAGAAGTTCCGATAATAACAGAAAAAACGGGAGAAAGATGGATAATTGAGTTTGATCGCCAAGGAAGACCGATAATACGGGAGAATACGCGAGAAAGAAAAAAAAACGAGTTTGATTTCCAAGGAAGACCAATTACACGGGAGAAAACGCGAGAAAAAAATGAAGGAGTTTGATCGTCAAGATAGACCAATAAAACAGAGAGAAAATGGGAGAAATACGGATAATTGAGTTTAATCGCAATGGAAGATCGATAACACGGGAGAAAACGCGAGAAAGAAAAATGAAGGAGTTTGATCTACAAGAAAGAACGATAAAAACATAGAAAACGGGAGAACGAAGGATAATTGAGTTTGAAGACCAAAAACATGGGAGAAAGCGATCGAAAGAAGAAAGAACGAGTTGGATTTCCAAGGAAGAAAAATAAATGGGGAGAAAACGCGAGAAAAAAATGAAGGAGTTTGATCGTCATGATAGACCAATAAAACAGAGAGAAAATGGGAGAAAGAAGGATAATTGAGTTTAATCGCCAAAGAAGACCGATAACACGGGAGAAAACGCGAGAAAGAAGAAAGTACTAGTTTGATTTTCAAAGAAGACCAATAACACAGAAGAAAACGCGAGAAAGAAAAATGAAGGAGTTTGATCTACAAGAAAGAACAATAAAACTATAGAAAACGGGAGAACGAAGGATAATTGAGTTTGATCACCAAGGAAGACCATAATACGGGAGAAAACGCGAGAAAGAAGAAAGAACGAGTTTGATTTCCAAGGAAGACGAATAACACGGGAGAAAACGCGAGAAAGAAGAATTAAGGAGATTGATCGTCAAGATAGTCGGATAGAATAGAGTCCCCGCCATCCCACTCACGCCACAGCCCGCCCTCGACCACCCAAGCCCTCCCCCGCCCACCACCGACCGCCCTCGCCTTCCGCCGCACGCCCCCATCTGCCCCCGATCGCCCCCACGTGCCCCTGCCAGCTCTACATGCCCCTGCCTGACCCCGCCTGCCCTAGCCAGCCCCGCCTGAACCCGCCTGCCCCCGCCTTCCTCCGCTTGCCCACGCCTGCCCCCGCCTGCCCCCGCCTGCCCCCGCCTGCCCCCGCCTGCCCCTGCCGGCCCAAGCCTGCCCCTGCCTGCCCCTGCCTGCCCCCGCCTTCCCCCGCCTGCCCCCACCTGCCCCAGCCTGCCCCCGCCTGCTCCCGTCCGCCCCTGCCCGCCCCCGCCCGCCCTCGTCTGCCCCCGCCTTCACCCGTTCGCCCCTGCCTTTCCCCGCAACACCCGCACGCTCGCGTCCGCCCAAGCCCCCCCACCCCAGCCCGCCCTACCTGCCACAGCCAGCCCCGCCTTACCCCGCCCGCTTCCGCCCGCACGCCCCCGCCCAACCGGGCCCGCCCGCCCAGGCCCGCTCCCGCTTGCCTCCGCCTGCCTCCGCCTTCTTCCGCCTGCTTCCTCCTGCCCCGCCTACGCCCGCCTGCCCCAGCCCGCCCCTGCCCGCTCCCGCCCGCCCTCCCCCGCCAGACACCGCCCGACCACGCCCGCCCCCCCCCGCCCCGCCCTCCCTTCCCGCCCCCGCTCGACCCGCCTCCGCCTTCCCCGAATCCTTCTTCCTGCCACCGCCTGCTCCCGCCTGCCCCCGCCTTCTCTTTCCTACACCCGCCTGCCCCGCCCGCCCCTTTACGCCCCCCGCCCGCCCGTGCCCGCCCGCCCCCTCCAGCCCTCGCACGCTCTTGCCCGCCCCCGCCCGCCCTCGCCCGCCCTCGCCCGCCCCCGCCCGCCCTCGCCCGCCCCTGCCCGCCCCCGCCATCCCCCGGCCGCCCCCGCCCGCCCCTGCTCGCCCCCGCACGCCCACGCCCGCCCACGCTCGCCTCCGACCGCCCCCGCCTGTTCTCGCCTGCCCCCACCTGCCCCCACATGCCCTTGCCTGCCCCCGCTTGCCCCCGCCTGAATAATTGAGTTCTATCGCCAAGGAAGGCCGATTAAACGTGAGAAAACGCGAAAAAGGAGAATGAACGATTTTGATCGCAATGTAAGACCGAAAACACGAAAAAAAAACAAAGAAAGAAGAAAGAACGAGTTTGATTTACAAGAAAGACCGATATAACCAGAGAAATCGGCAGAAAGAACGATAATTGTGTTTGATCGCCAAGGAAGACCGATGACACGAAAGAAAACGCGAGAAAGGAGAATGAACGAGATTGATCGCCAAGGAAGACCAAAAACATGGGAGAAAGCGAACGAAAGAAGAAAGAACGAGTTGGATTTCCAAGGAAGACCAATAATACTGTAGAAAACGCGAAAAATAAATGAATGAGTTTGATCGCCAAGAAGGACCAATAAATCCATATAAAACGGGAGAAAGAAGGATAATTGAGTTTAATGGCCAAGGAAGACCGATAATACGGGAGAACACGCGAAAAAGAAGAAAGAACGAGTTTGATTTCCAAGGAAGACCAATAACACGGTGGAAAACGCTAGAAGGAAGAATGATTGAGTTTGATCGCCAAGAAAGACCAATAAAACCATGAAAAACGCGAGAACGAAGGATTATTGAGTTTGATACCAAGGAAGACCATAATACGGGTGAAAACGCGAGAAAAAAGAAAGAACGAGTTTTATTTCCAAGAAAGACCGATAGAACCAGTAAAATCGGCAGAAAGAACGATAATTGAGTTTGATCTCCAAGGAAGACCGATGACACGAAAGAAAACTCGAGAAAGGAGAATGAACGAGATTGATCGCCAAGGAAGACCAAAAACATGGGAGAAAGCGATCGAAAGAAGAAAGAACGAGTTGGATTTCCAAGGAAGACCAATAATACTGTAGAAAACGCGAAAAAAATGAATGAGTTTGATCGCCAAGAAGGACCAATAAAGCCATTGAAAACGGGAGAAAAAAGGATAATTGAGTTTGATGGCCAAAGAAGAACGATAATACAGGAGAAAACGCGAGAAAGAAGAAAGAACGAGATTGATCACCAAGGAAGACCATAATACGGGAGAAAACGCGAGAAAGAAGAAAGAACGAGTTGGATTTCCAAGGAAGACCAAAAATACTGTAAAAAACGCGAAAAAAGAATGAATGAGTTTGATCACCAAGAGGGACCAATAAAACCCTAGAAAACGGGGAGAAAGAAGGATAATTGAGTTTGATGGCCAAGGAAGACCGATAAAACGGGAGAACACGCAAAAAAGAAGAAAGACCCCGCCTGCCCAAGGCAGCCCCGCCTGAACCCGCCTGCCCCCGCCTGCCTCCGCCTGCCCTCGCCTGCCCCCGCCTGCCCTGCCTGCCTCCGCCTGCCCCCGCCTGCCCCCGCCTTCCCCTGCCGGCCCACGCCTGCACCTGCCTGCCCCTTCCTGCCCCCGCCTTCCCTTGCCTGCCCCAGCCTTGCCCCCGCCTGCCCCCGCCTGCCCTGCGCTCCCCCGCATTCTTCCGTTTGACCCAGCCTGCCCTCGCCCGCCCCCGCCATCCACCGCCCACCCCCACCCGCCCCCGCCAAAACCCGACCGACCCGGCCCACCCCGCCCGCCACCTCCGCCCCGGCCCGATCACGCCCGCCCCCGTTCGCCCCCGCTCGCCCCCGCCTACACCCATCCGCCCCTGCCCGCCCCCGCCCGCTCCCGTACTCCCTCGCCCGCCCGCTTTCGCCCGCCCCCCGTCCACCCCCGCCCGCTCCCCGCCTACACCCGTCCGCCCCTGCCCGCCCCCGCCCGCCCTCGTCCGCCCCCGCCTACACCCGTTCGCCACTGCCAACCCCCCGCAACACCCCGCTCGCTCGCGTCCGCCCAAGCCCGCCCGCCACAGCCCGCCCTACCTGCCACAGCCAGCCCCGCCTTACCCCGCACGCTTCGCGCCCGCACGCCCCCGCCCGCACGCCCCCGCCCGCACGCCCCCGCCCGCACGCCCCCGCCCGCACGCCACCGCCCGCCCGGCCCCGCCCGGCCCCGCCCGGCCCCGCCCGGCCCCGCCCGGCCCCGCCTGCCTCCGCCTGCTTCCCCCTGCCCCCGCCTACGCCCGCCTGTCCCCGCCAGACACCGCCCGCCTTTGCCCGCCCCCGCCCGCCACCGCCCGCCACTTCCTGCCACAGCACCCCCCCGCCAGCCACCTCCCGCCCCCGCTCGTCCCCGCTCGCCCCGCCTCCGCCTTCCCCGCCTCCTCCTTCCTGCCTACCGCCTGCTCCCGCCTGCCCCCGCCTGCTCCTTCCTACACCCGCCTGCCCCGCCCGCCCCTTCACGCCCCCGGACGCCCGTGCCCGCCCGCCCCCTGCTGCCCTCGCAAGCTCCCGCCCGCCCCCGACCGCCCACGCCCGCCCCCGCCCGCCCCTGCCCGCCCCCGCATTCCCCCGCCCGCCCCCGCCCTCCCCAGCCCGCCCTCGCTCGCCCCCGCACGCCCACGCCCGCCCACGCCCGCCTCCGCCCGCCCCCGCCTGCCCTCGCCTGCCTCCACCTGTCCCCGCTTGCCCCCGCCTGCCCTTGTTTGCCCCCGCTTGCCCCCGCCTGAATAATTGAGTTCTATCGCCAAGGAAGGCCGATGACACGTGAGAAAACGCGAAATAGGCGAATGAACGATTTTGATCGCAACGGAAGACCGAAAACACGAAAAAAAAACAAAGAAAGGAGAAAGAACGAGTTTGATTTACAAGAAATACCGATAGAACCAGAGAAATCGGCAGAAAGAACGATAATTGTGTTTGATCGCCAAGGAAGACTGATGACACGGAAGAAAAGGCGAGAAAGGAGAACGAACGAGATTGATCGCCAAGGAAGACCAAAAACATGGGAGAAAGCGAACGAAAGAAGAAAGAACGAGTTTGATTTCCAAGGGAGACCAATAATACTGTAGAAAACGCGAAAAAAAGAATGAATGAGTTTGATCGCCAAGAAGGACCAATAAAACCATAGAAAACGGGAGAAAGGAGAAAGAAAGAGTTTGAATTCCAAGGAAGACCAATAACTCGGGAGAAAAGGCGAGAAAGAATAATGAAGGTGTTTGATTGACAAGAAGTTCCGATAATAACAGAGAAAACGGGAGAAAGATGGATAATTGAGTTTGATCGCCAAGGAAGACCGATAATACGGGAGAATACGCGAGAAAAAAAATGAAGAAGTTTGATCGTCAAGATATACCAATAAAACAGAGAGAAAATGGGAGAAAGAAGGATAATTGAGTTTAATCGCCAAGGAAGACCGATAACACGGGAGAAATTCCGAGAAATAAGAATGTACGAGTTTGATTTTCAAAGAAGATCAATAACACAGGAGAAAACGCGAGAAAGAAAAATGAAGGAGTTTGATCTAAAAGAAAGAACGATAAAAACAGAGAAAACGGGAGAAAGATAGATAATTGAGTTTGATTTCCAAGGAAGACCAATAACACGGGAGAAAACGCAAGAAAGAAGAATTAAGGAGTTTGATTGTCAAGATAGACGGATAGAATAGAGTCCCCGCCATCCCACTTCCGCCACAGCCCGCCCTCGACTACCCAAGCCCTCCCCCGCCCACCACCGACCGCCCTCGCCTTCCGCCGCCCGCCCCTATCTGCCCCCGATCGCCCCACGTGCCCCTGCCAGCTCTGCCTGCCCCTGCCTGACCCCGCCTGCCCTAGCCAGCGCCGCCTGAACCCGCATGCCACCGCCTGCCTCCGCCTGCCCACGCCTGCCCTCGCCAGCCCCCGCCTGCCCCCGCCTGCCCCTGCCGGCCCCCGCCTGCCCCTGCCTGCCCCCGCATTCCCCCGCCTCCCCCCCGCCTGCCCCAGCCAGCCCCGCCTGCCCCCGCCTGCCCACGCCCTGCCCCCCGTCTGCCCTGCGCTCCCCCGCCTTCCCCCGTTTGACCCAGCCTGCCCCTGCCCGCTCCCGCCCGTCAACGCCCTCCCCCCGCCACCCACCGCCCACCCGCACCCGCCCCTGCCAACCCCCGACCGGCCCAGCCCACCCCGCCCGCCACCTCCCGCCCCAGCCCGATCACGCCCGCCCCCGTTTGCCCCCGCTCGCCCCCGAATACACCCGTCCGCCACTGCCCGCCCCCACCCGCTCCCGTACTCCCTCGCCCGCCCGCTTTCGCCCGCCGCCGTCAAACCCCGCCAACTCCCGCCTACACCCGTCCGCCCCCGCAACCCCCCGCCCGCTCGCGTCCGCCCAAGCCCGCCCGCCCCAGCCCGCCCTACCTGCCACAGCCAGCACCGCCTTACCCCGCCCGCTTCCGCCCCGCACGCCACCGCCCGCCCGCCCGCGCCCGCCCCCGCCTGCCTCCGCCTCCCTCCGCCTGCTTTTGCCTGCTTCCCCCTGCCCCCGCATACGCTCGCCTGCCCCAGCCCGCCCCTGCCCGCTCCCGCCCGACCTCCCCCGCCAGACAGCGCCCGCCTTTGCCCGCCCCAGCCCGCCACTGGCAGCCACCGCCCGCCCACGCCCGCCCCCGCCCGCCCCTCCCGCCCCCCGCTCGCCCCGCCTCCGCCTTCCCCGCCTGCCTCTTCCTGCCACCGCCTGCTCCCGCCTGCCCCCGCCTGCTCCTTCCTACACCCGCCTGCCTCGCCCGCACCTTCCACTGGCAGCCACCGCCCGCCCACGCCCGCCCCCGCCCGCCCCTCCCGCCCCCGCTCGCCCCGCCTCCGCCTTCCCCGCCTGCCTCTTCTTGCCACCGCCTGCTCCCGCCTGCCCCCGCCTGCTCCTTCCTACACCCGCCTGCCTCGCCCGCACCTTTACGCCCCCGCCCGCACGTGCCCGCCCGCCCCCTCTTGCCCTCGCACGCTCCCTCCCGCCCACGCCAGCCTCTGCCCCCCTCCGCCATCCCTCGCCCGGCCCCGCCCACCCCCGCTCGCCCCCGCTCGCCCCCGCCCGCCCACGCCCGCTTCCGCCCGCCCCCGCCTGCCCTCGCCTGCCCCCATCTGCCCCCGCCTGCCCTTGCCTGCCCCCGCTTGCCCCCGCCTGAATAATTGAGTTATATCGCCAAGGAAGGCCGATGACACGTGAGAAAACGCGAAAAAGGAGAATGAACGATTTTGATCGCAATGGAAGACCGAAAACACGAAAAAAAAACAAAGAAAGAACAAAGAACGAGTTTCATTTACAAGAAAGACCGATAGAACCAGAGAAATCGGCAGAAAGAACGATAAATGTGTTTGATCGCCTAGGAAGACCGATGACACGGAAGAAAACGCGATAAAGGAGAATGAACGAGATTGATCGCCAAGGAAGACCAAAAACATGGGAGAAAGCGAACGAAAGAAGAAAGAACGAGTTGGATTTCCAAGGAAGAACAATAATACTGTAGAAAACGCGAAAAAAAGAATGAATGAGTTTGATCGCCAAGAAGGACCAATAAAACCATAGAAAACGGGAGAAAGAAGGATAATTGAGTTTGATTTCCAAGGAAGACCAATAACACGGGAGAAAACGCAAGAAAGAAGAATTAAGGAGTTTGATTTTCAAGATAGACGGATAGAATAGAGTCCCCGCCATCCCACTCCCGCCACAGCCCGCCCTCGACCACCCAAGACCTCCCCCGCCCACCACCGACCGCCCTCGCCTTCCGCCGCCCGCCCCTATCTGCCCCCGATCGCCCCACGTGCCCCTGCCAGCTCTGCCTGCCCCTGCCTGACCCCGCCTGCCCTAGCCAGCGCCGCCTGAACCCGCATGCCACCGCCTGCCTCCGCCTGCCCACGCCTGCCCTCGCCAGCCCCCGCCTGCCCCCGCCTGCCCCCGCCTGCCCCTGCCGGCCCCCGCCTCCCCCCGCCTGCCCCAGCCAGCCCCGCCTGCCCACGCCTGCCCCCGTCTGCCCTGCGCTCCCCCCGCCTTCCCCCGTTTGACCCAGCCTGCCCCTGCCCGCTCCCGCCCGTCAACGCCCTCCCCCGCCACCCACCGCCCACCCGCACCCGCCCCTGCCAACCCCCGACCGGCCCAGCCCACCCCGCCCGCCACCTCCCGCCCCGGCCCGATCACGCCCGCCCCCGTATGCCCCCGCTCGCCCCCGAATACAGTCGTCCGCCCCTGCCCGCCCCCACCCGCTCCCGTACTCCCTCGCCCGCCCGCTTTCGCCCGCCCCCGTCAAACCCCGCCAACTCCCGCCTACACCCGTCCGCCTTCGCAACCCCCGCCCGCTCGCGTCCGCCCAAGCCCGCCCGCCCCAGCCCGCCCTACCTGCCACAGCCAGCACCGCCTTACCCCGCCCGCTTCCGCCCGCACGCCACCGCCCGCCCGGCCCCGCCCGCCCGGCCCCGCCCGCCCGGCCCCGCCCGCCCGCGCCCGCCCCCGCCTGCCTCCGCCTCCCTCCGCCTGCTTCCGCCTGCTTCCCCCTGCCCCCGCCTACGCTCGCCTGCCCCAGCCCGCCCCTGCCCGCTCCCGCCCGCCCTCCCCTGCCAGACACCGCCCGCCTTTGCCCGCCCCAGCCCGCCACTGGCAGCCACCGCCCGCCCACGCCCGCCCCCGCCCGCCCCTCCCGCCCCCGCTCGCCCCGCCTCCGCCTTCCCCGCCTGCCTCTTCCTGCCACCGCCTGCTCCCGCCTGCCCCCGCCTGCTCCTTCCTACACCCGCCTGCCTCGCCCGCACCTTTACGCCCCCGCCCGAACGTGCCCGCCCGCCCCCTCTTGCCCTCGCACGCTCCCTGCCGCCCACGCCAGCCTCTGCCCCCCTCCGCCATCCCCCGCCCGGCCCCGCCCACCCCCGCCCGCCCCCGCTCGCCCCCGCCCGCCCACGCCCGCCTCCGCCCGCCCCCGCCTGCCCTCGCCTGCCCCCACCTGCCCCGCCTGCCCACGCCCGCCCCCGCCCGCCCCTGCCCGCCCCCGCATTCCCCCGCCCGCCCCCGCCCTCCCCAGCCCGCCCTCGCTCGCCCCCGCACGCCCACGCCCGCCCACGCCCGCCTCCGCCCGCCCCCGCCTACCCTCGCCTGCCCCCACCTGTCCCCGCTTGCCCCCGCCTGCCCTTGTTTGCCCCCGCTTGCCCCCGCCTGAATAATTGAGTTCTATCGCCAAGGAAGGCCGATGACACGTGAGAAAACGCGAAATAGGCGAATGAACGATTTTGATCGCAACGGAAGACCGAAAACACGAAAAAAAAACAAAGAAAGAAGAAAGAACGAGTTTGATTTACAAGAAATACCGATAGAACCAGAAAATCGGCAGAAAGAACGATAATTGTGTTTGATCGCCAAGGAAGACTGATGACACGGAAGAAAAGGCGAGAAAGGAGAACGAACGAGATTGATCGCCAAGGAAGACCAAAAACATGGGAGAAAGTGAACGAAAGAAGAAAGAACGAGTTTGATTTCCAAGGGAGACCAATAATACTGTAGAAAACGCGAAAAAAAGAATGAATGAGTTTGAACGCCAGGAAGGACCAATAAAACCATAGAAAACGGGAGAAAGGAGAAAGAAAGAGTTTGAATTCCAAGGAAGACCAATAACTCGGGAGAAAAGGCGAGAAAGAAGAATGAAGGTGTTTGATTGACAAGAAGTTCCGATAATAACAGAGAAAACGGGAGAAAGATGGATAATTGAGTTTGATCGCCAAGGAAGACCGATAATACGGGAGAATACGCGAGAAAGAAAAAAAACGAGTTTGATTTCCAAGGAAGACCAATAACACGGGAGAAAACACGAGAAAAAAAATGAAGGAGTTTTATCGTCAATATATACCAATAAAACAGAGAGAAAATGGGAGAAAGAAGGTAATTGAGTTTAATCGCCAAAGGAAGACCGATAACACGGGAGAAAACGCAAAAAAGAAAAAGTACGAGTTTGATTTTCAAAGAAGACCAATAACACAGAAGAAAACGCGAGAAAGAAAAATGAAGGAGTTTGATCTACAAGAAAGAACGATAAAACCATAGAAAACGGGAGAACGAAGGATAATTGAGTTTGATCACCAAGGAAGACCATAATACGGGAGAAAACGCGAGAAAGAAGAAAGAACGAGTTTGATTTCCAAGGAAGACCAATAACACGGGAGAAAACGCGAGAAAGAAGAATTTAGGAGTTTGATCGTCAAGATAGACGGAAAGAATAGAGTCTTCGCCATCCCACTCCCGCCATAGCCCGCCCTCGACCATCCAAGCCCTCCCCCGCCCACCACCGACCGCCCTCGTCTTCCGCCGCCCGCCCTCATCTGCCCCCCATCGCCCCCACGTGCCCCTGCCAGCTCTACCTGCACCTGCCTGCCCCTGCCTGCCCCAGCCTTCCCCCGCCTGCCCCCGCCTGCCCCAGCCTGCCCCCGCCTGCCCTGCGCTCCCCCGCCTTCCCCCGTATGACCCAGCCTGCCCTCGCCCGCCCCCGTCCGTCAACGCCCGCCCCTGCCACCAACCGCCCACCCCCACCCGCCCCCGCCAACCCCCGACCGGCCTGGTCCACCCCGCCCGCCACCTCCCGCCCAGGCCCGATCACGCCCGCCCCCGTTCGCCCCCGCTCGCCCTCGCCTACACCCGTCCGCCCCTGCCCGCCCCCGCCCACTCCCGTACTCCCTCGCCCGCCCGCTTTCGCCCGCCACCGTCCACCCCCGCCCGCTCCCGCCTACACCCGCACGCCCCTGCCCGCCCCCGCCTGCCCTCGTCCGCCCCCGTCTACACCCGTTCGCCAATGCCCACCCCCGCAACCCCCGCCCGCTCGCGTCCGCCCAAGCCCGCCCGCCCCAGCCCGCCCTACCTGCCACAGCCAGCCCCGCCTTACCCCGCCCGCTTCCGCCCGCACGGCCCCGCCCGCACGCCCCCGCCCGCCCGGCCCCGCCCGCCCCCGCCTGCCTCCGCCTGCTTCCCCCTGCCCCCGCCTACGCCCGCCTGCCCCCGCCAGACACCGCCCGCCTTTGCCCGACCCCCGCCCGCCACCGCCCGCCACTTCCCGCCACCGCCAGCCCCCGCCCGCCCCCGCCCGCCCCCGCCCGCCCCCGCTCGTCCCCGCTCACCCCGCCTCCGCCTTCCCTGCCTCCTCCTTCCTGCCACCGCCTGCTCCCGCCTGCCCCCGCCTGCTCCTTCCTACACCCGCCTGCCCCGCCCGCCCCTTTACGCCCCCGCCCGCCCGTGCCTGCCCGCCCCCTACTGCCCTCGCACGCTTATGCCCGCCTCTGCCCGCCCACGCCCGCCCCTGCCCGCCCCTGCCCGCCCCCGCATTCCCCCGCCCGCCCCCGCCCTCCCCAGCCCGCCCTCGCTCGCCCCCTCCCGCCCACGCCCGCTCACGCCCGCCCACGCCCGCCCACGCCCGCCTCCGCCCGCCCCCGCCTGCCCTCGCCTGCCCCCACCTGTCCCCGCTTGCCCCCGCCTGCCCTTGTTTGCCCCCACTTGCTCCGCCTGAATAATTGAGTTCTATCGCCAAGTAAGGCCGATGACACGTGAGAAAACGCGAAATAGGCGAATGAACGATTTTGATCGCAACGGAAGACCGAAAAAACAAAAAAAAAACAAAGAAAGAAGAAAGAACGAGTTTGATTTACAAGAAATACCGATAGAACCAGAGAAATCGGCGGAAAGAACGATAATTGTGTTTGATCGCCAAGGAAGACTGATGACACGGAAGAAAAGGCAAGAAAGGAGAATGAACGAGATTGATCGAAAAGGAAGACCAAAAACATGGAAGAAATCGAACGAAAGAAGAAAGAACGAGTTGGATTCCCAAGGAAGACCAATAATACTGTAGAAAACGCGAAAAAAAGAATGAATGAGTTTGATCGCCAAGAAGGACCAATAAAACCATAGAAAACGGGAGAAAGGAGAAAGAAAGAGTTTGAATTCCAAGGAAGACCAATAACTCGGGAGAAAAGGCGAGAAAGAAGAATGAAGGTGTTTGATTGACAAGAAGTTCCGATAATAACAGAGAAAACGGGAGAAAGATGGATAATTGAGTTTGATCGCCAAGGAAGACCGATAATACGGGAGAATACGCGAGAAAGAAAAAAAACAGGTTTGATTTCCAAGGAAGACCAATAACACGGGAGAAAACGCGAGAAAAAAATGAAGGAGTTTGATCGTCAAGATATACCAGTAAAACAGAGAGAAAATGGGAGAAAGAAGAATAATTGAGTTTAATCGCCAAGGAAGACCATAATACGGGAGAAAACGCGAGAAAGAAGAAAGAAAGAGTTTTATTTCCAAGAAAGTCCGATAGAATAAGTGAAATCGGCAGAAAGAACGATAATTGAGTTTGATCTCCAAGGAAGACCGATGACACGGGAGAAAACGCGAGAAAGGAGAATGAACGAGATTCATAGCCAAGGTAGACCAAAAACATGGGAGAAAGCGAACTAAAGAAGAAAGAACGAGTTTGATTTCCAAGGAAGACCAAAAATACTGTTGAAAACGCGTAAAAAAAGAGTGAATGAGTTTGATCGCCAAGAAGGACCAATAAAACCATAGAAAACGGGAGAAAGAATGATAATTGAGTTTTATGGCCAAGGAAGACCCATAGTACGGGAGAAAACGCGAAAAAGAAGAATAAAGGAGTTTGATCACCAAGGAAGACCAATGAAACCATAGAAAACGGGAGAACGAAGGCTAATTGAGTTTGATCACCAAGGAAGACCAGAATACGGGAGAAAACGCGAGAAAGTAGAATTAAGGAGTTTGATCGTCAAGATAGACGGATAGAATAGAGTCCCCGCAATCCCACTCCCGCCACAGCCCGCCCTCGACCACCCAAGCCCTCCGCCGCCCACCAATGTCCGCCCTCGTCTTCCGCCGCCCGCCCTCATCTGCCCCCCATCGCCCCCACGTGCCCCTGCCAGCTCTACCTGCACCTGCCTGCCCCTGCCTGCCCCAGCCTTCCCCCGCCTGCCCCCGCCTGCCCCAGCCTGCCCCCGCCTGCCCTGCGCTCCCCCGCCTTCCCCCGTATGACCCAGCCTGCCCTCGCCCGCCCCCGTCCGTCAACGCCCGCCCCTGCCACCAACCGCCCACCCCCACCCGCCCCCGCCAACCCCCGACCGGCCTGGCCCACCCCGCCCGCCACCTCCCGCCCAGGCCCGATCACGCCCGCCCCCGTTCGCCCCCGCTCGCCCTCGCCTACACCCGTCCGCCCCTGCCCGCCCCCGCCCACTCCCGTACTCCCTCGCCCGCCCGCTTTCGCCCGCCACCGTCCACCCCCGCCCGCTCCCGCCTACACCCGCACGCCCCTGCCCGCCCCCGCCTGCCCTCGTCCGCCCCCGTCTACACCCGTTCGCCAATGCCCACCCCCGCAACCCCCGCCCGCTCGCGTCCGCCCAAGCCCGCCCGCCCCAGCCCGCCCTACCTGCCACAGCCAGCCCCGCCTTACCCCGCCCGCTTCCGCCCGCACGGCCCCGCCCGCACGCCCCCGCCCGCCCGGCCCCGCCCGCCCCCGCCTGCCTCCGCCTGCTTCCCCCTGCCCCCGCCTACGCCCGCCTGCCCCCGCCAGACACCGCCCGCCTTTGCCCGACCCCGCCCGCCACCGCCCGCCACTTCCCGCCACCGCCAGCCCCCGCCCGCCCCCGCCCGCCCCCGCCCGCCCCCGCTCGTCCCCGCTCACCCCGCCTCCGCCTTCCCTGCCTCCTCCTTCCTGCCACCGCCTGCTCCCGCCTGCCCCCGCCTGCTCCTTCCTACACCCGCCTGCCCCGCCCGCCCCTTTACGCCCCCGCCCGCCCGTGCCTGCCCGCCCCCTACTGCCCTCGCACGCTTATGCCCGCCTCTGCCCGCCCACGCCCGCCCCTGCCCGCCCCTGCCCGCCCCCGCATTCCCCCGCCCGCCCCCGCCCTCCCCAGCCCGCCCTCGCTCGCCCCCTCCCGCCCACGCCCGCTCACGCCCGCCCACGCCCGCCCACGCCCGCCTCCGCCCGCCCCCGCCTGCCCTCGCCTGCCCCCACCTGTCCCCGCTTGCCCCCGCCTGCCCTTGTTTGCCCCCACTTGCTCCGCCTGAATAATTGAGTTCTATCGCCAAGTAAGGCCGATGACACGTGAGAAAACGCGAAATAGGCGAATGAACGATTTTGATCGCAACGGAAGACCGAAAAAACGAAAAAAAAACAAAGAAAGAAGAAAGAACGAGTTTGATTTACAAGAAATACCGATAGAACCAGAGAAATCGGCGGAAAGAACGATAATTGTGTTTGATCGCCAAGGAAGACTGATGACACGGAAGAAAAGGCAAGAAAGGAGAATGAACGAGATTGATCGAAAAGGAAGACCAAAAACATGGAAGAAATCGAACGAAAGAAGAAAGAACGAGTTGGATTCCCAAGGAAGACCAATAATACTGTAGAAAACGCGAAAAAAAGAATGAATGAGTTTGATCGCCAAGAAGGACCAATAAAACCATAGAAAACGGGAGAAAGGAGAAAGAAAGAGTTTGAATTCCAAGGAAGACCAATAACTCGGGAGAAAAGGCGAGAAAGAAGAATGAAGGTGTTTGATTGACAAGAAGTTCCGATAATAACAGAGAAAACGGGAGAAAGATGGATAATTGAGTTTGATCGCCAAGGAAGACCGATAATACGGGAGAATACGCGAGAAAGAAAAAAAACAGGTTTGATTTCCAAGGAAGACCAATAACACGGGAGAAAACGCGAGAAAAAAATGAAGGAGTTTGATCGTCAAGATATACCAGTAAAACAGAGAGAAAATGGGAGAAAGAAGAATAATTGAGTTTAATCGCCAAGGAAGACCATAATACGGGAGAAAACGCGAGAAAGAAGAAAGAAAGAGTTTTATTTCCAAGAAAGTCCGATAGAATAAGTGAAATCGGCAGAAAGAACGATAATTGAGTTTGATCTCCAAGGAAGACCGATGACACGGGAGAAAACGCGAGAAAGGAGAATGAACGAGATTCATAGCCAAGGTAGACCAAAAACATGGGAGAAAGCGAACTAAAGAAGAAAGAACGAGTTTGATTTCCAAGGAAGACCAAAAATACTGTTGAAAACGCGTAAAAAAAGAGTGAATGAGTTTGATCGCCAAGAAGGACCAATAAAACCATAGAAAACGGGAGAAAGAATGATAATTGAGTTTTATGGCCAAGGAAGACCCATAGTACGGGAGAAAACGCGAAAAAGAAGAATAAAGGAGTTTGATCACCAAGGAAGACCAATGAAACCATAGAAAACGGGAGAACGAAGGCTAATTGAGTTTGATCACCAAGGAAGACCAGAATACGGGAGAAAACGCGAGAAAGTAGAATTAAGGAGTTTGATCGTCAAGATAGACGGATAGAATAGAGTCCCCGCAATCCCACTCCCGCCACAGCCCGCCCTCGACCACCCAAGCCCTCCGCCGCCCACCAATGTCCGCCCTCGCCTTCCGCCGCCCGCCCCCATCTGCCCCCGATCGCCCCCACGTGCCCCTGCCAGCTCTGCCTGCCCCTGCCTGACCCCGCCTGCCCTAGCCAGCGCCGCCTGAACCCGCATGCCACCGCCTGCCTCCGCCTGCCCACGCCTGCCCTCGCCAGCCCCCGCCTGCCCCCGCCTGCCCCCGCCTGCCCCTGCCGGCCCCCGCCTGCCCCTGCCTGCCCCCGCATTCCCCCGCCTCCCCCCGCCTGCCCCAGCCTGCCCCGCCTGCCCCCGCCTGCCCCCGCCTGCCCACGCCTGCCCCCCGCCAGCCCACGCCTGCCCCCGTCTGCCCTGCGCTCCCCCGCCTTCCCCCGTTTGACCCAGCCTGCCCCTGCCCGCCCCCGCCCGTCAACGCCCGCCCCTGCCACCCACCGACCACCCCCACCCGCCCCCGCCAACCCCCGACCGGCCAAGCCCACCCCGCCCGCCACCTCCCGCCCCGGCCCGATCACGCCCGCCCCCGTTTGCCCCCCTCGCCCCCGCCTACACCCGTCCGCCCCTGCCCGCCCCCGCCCCCGCCCGCTCCCGTACATCCTCGCCCGCCCGCTTTCGCCCGCCACCGTCCAACCCCGCCCAATCCCGCCTACACCCGTCCGCCCCTGCCCACCCCCGCCCGCCCTCGTACGCCCCCGCCTACACCCGTTCGCCCCTGCCCGCCCCCGCAACCCCCGCCCGCTCGCGTCCGCCCAAGCCCGCCCGCCCCAGGCCGCCCTACCTGCCACAGCCAGCCCCGCCTTACCCCGCCCGATTCCGCCCGCACGCCCCCGCCCGCCCGCGCCCGCCCCCGCCTGCCTCCGCCTGCCTCCGCCTGATTCCGCCTGCTTCCCCCTGCCCCCGCCTACGCCCGCCTGCCCCAGCCCGCCCCTGCCCGCTCCCGCCCCCGCTCGCCCCGCCTCCGCCTTCCCCGCCTGCCTCTTCCTGCCACCGCCTGCTCCCGCCTGCCCCCGCCTGCTCCTTCCTACACCCGCCTGCCCCGCCCGCCCCTTTACGCATATGCCCGCCCGTGCCCTCCCGCCCCCTCTTGCCCTTGCACGCTCCCTCCAGCCACGGCCACGGGAGAAAGAAGGATAATTGAGTTTGATGGCCAAGGAAGACCGATAATACGAGAGAACACGCGAAAAATAAGAAAGAACGAGTTTGATTTCCAAGGAAGACCAATAAAACGGTGGAAAACGCTAGAAGGAAGAATGATTGAGTTTGATCGCCAACAAAGACCGATAAAACCAGAGAAATTGGGAGAAAGATGGATAATTGAATTTGATCGCAGAGGAAGACCGATAACACGGGAGAAAATGCGAGAAAGAAGAAAGAACGAGTTTGATTTCCAAGAAGGACCAATAACACGGGAGAAAACGCGTAAAAGAAGAATGAAGGAGTTTAATCTCCAAGAAAGACCAATAAAACCATGAAAAACGGGAGAACGAATGATTATTGAGTTTGATCACCAAGGAAGACCATAATACGGGAGAAAACGCGAGAAAGAAGAAAGAACGAGTTTTATTTCCAAGAAAGACCGATAGAACCAGTGAAATCGGCAGAAAGAACGATAATTGAGTTTGATCTCCAAGGAAGACCGATGACAGGGGAGAAAACGTGAGAAAGGAGAATGAACGAGATTGATTTCCAAGGAAGACCAAAAATACTGTAGAAAACGCGTAAAATAAGAATGCATTAGTTTGATCGCCAAGAAGGACCATTAAAACCATAGAAAACGGGAGAAAGAATGATAATTGAGTTTTATGGCCAAGGAAGACCCATAGTACGGGAGAAAACGCGAAAAAGAAGAATGAAGGAGTTTGATCACCAAGGAAGACCAATAACACGGGAGAAAAACGCGTAAAAAAAGAATGAATGAGTTTGATCGCCAAGAAGGACCAATAAAACCATAGAAAACGGGAGAAAGAAGGATAATTGAGTTTGATGGCCAAGGAAGACCGATAATACGGGAGAATACGCGAAAAAGAAGAAAGAAAGTGTTTGATTTCCATGGAAGACCAATAAAACGGTGGAAAAAGCTAGAAGGAAGAATGATTGAGTTTGATCGCCAACAAAGACCGATAAAACCAGAGAAATCGGGAGAAAGATGGATAATTGAATTTGATCGCAGAGGAAGACCGATAACACGGGAGAAAATGCGAGAAAGAAGAAGGAACGAGTTTGATTTCCAAGAAGGACCAATAACACGGGAGAATACGCGTAAAAGAAGAATGAAGGAGTTTGATCACCAAGAAAGACCAATAAAACCCTGAAAAACTGGGAGAACGAAGGATTATTGAGTTTGATCACCAAGGAAGACCATAATACGGGAGAAAACGCGAGAAAGAAGAAAGAACGAGTTTTATTTCCAAGAAAGACCGATAGAACCAGTGAAATCGGCAGAAAGAACGATAATTGAGTTTGATCTCCAAGGAAGACCGATGACACGGGGAGAAAACGCGAGAAAGGAGAATGAACGAGATTCATAGCCAAGGTAGACCAAAAACATGGGAGAAAGCGAACGAAAGAAGAAAGAACGAGTTTGATTTCCAAGGGAGACCAATAATACTGTAGAAAACGCGAAAAAAGAATGAATGAGTTTGATCGCCAAGAAGGACCAATAAAACCATAGAAAAGGGGAGAAAGGAGAAAGAAAGAGTTTGAATTCCAAGGAAGACCAATAACTCGGAAGAAAAGGCGAGAAAGAAGAATGAAGGTGTTTGATTGACAAGAAGTTCCGATAATAACAGATAAAACGGGAGAAAGATGGATAATTGAGTTTGATCGCCAAGGAAGACCGATAATACGGGAGAATACGCGAGAAAGAAAAAAAACGAGTTTGATTTCCAAGGAAGACCAATAACACGGGAGAAAACGCGAGAAAAAAAATGAAGGAGTTTTATCGTCAATATATACCAATAAAACAGAGAGAAAATGGGAGAAAGAAGGTAATTGAGTTTAATCGCCAAAGGAAGACCGATAACACGGGAGAAAACGCAAAAAAGAAAAAGTACGAGTTGATTTTCAAAGAAGACCAATAACACAGAAGAAAACGCGAGAAAGAAAATGAAGGAGTTTGATCTACAAGAAAGAACGATAAAACCATAGAAAACGGGAGAACGAAGGATAATTGAGTTTGATCACCAAGGAAGACCATAATACGGGAAGAAAACGCGAGAAAGAAGAAAGAACGAGTTTGATTTCCAAGGAAGACCAATAACACGGGAGAAAACGCGAGAAAAAAAGAATTAAGGAGTTTGATCGTCAAGATAGACGGATAGAATAGAGTCCCTACCATCCCACCCCCGCCACAGCCCGCCCTCGACCACCCAAGCCCTCCCACGCCCACCACCGACCGCCCTCGCCTTCCGCCGCCCGCCCCCATCTGCCCCCGATCGCCCCCACGTGCCCCTGCCAGCTCTACATGCCCCTGCCTGACCCCGCCTGCCCTAGCCAGCCCCGCCTGAACCCGCCTGCCCCCGCCTTCCTCCGCTTGCCCACGCCTGCCCCCGCCTGCCCCCGCCTGCCCCCGCCTGCCCCCCCGCCTGCCCCCCGCCTGCCCCCGCCTGCCCCTGCCGGCCCAAGCCTGCCCCTGCCTGCCCCTGCCTGCCCCCGCCTTCCCCCGCCTGCCTCCACCTGCCCCAGCCTGCCCCCGCCTGCTCCCGTCCGCCCCTGCCCGCCCCCCCGCCCCGCCCTCGTCTGCCCCCGCCTACACCCGTTCGCCCCTGCCCTTCCCCGCAACACCCGCCCGCTCGCGTCCGCCCAAGCCCCCCCCGCCCCAGCCCGCCCTACCTGCCACAGCCAGCCCGCTTCCGCCCGCACGCCCCCGCCCACCCGGGCCCGCCCGCCCAGGCCCGCCCCCCGCTTGCCTCCGCCTGCCTCCGCCTTCTTCCGGCTGCTTCCTCTTGCCCCGCCTACGCCCGCCTGCCCCAGCCCGCCCCTGCCCGCTCCCGCCCGCCCTCCCCCGCCAGACACCGCCCGCCCACGCCCGCCCCCTCCCGCCCCGCCCTCCCCTCCCGCCCCCGCTCGACCCGCCTCCGCCTTCCCCGCCTCCTTCTTCCTGCCACCGCCTGCTCCCGCCTGCATCCGCCTTCTCTTTCCTACACCCGCCTGCCCCACCCGCCCCTTTACGCCCCCGCCCGCCCGTGCCCGCCCGCCCCTTCCAGCCCTCGCACGCTCTTGCCCGCCCCCGCCCGCCCTCGCCCGCCCTCGCCCGCCCCCGCCCGCCCCCGCTCGCCCCCGCACGCCCACGCCCGCCCACGCTCGCCTCCGACCGCCCCCGTCTGTTTTCGCCTGCCCCCACCTGCCCCCGCATGCCCTTGCCTGCCCCCGCTTGCCCCCGCCTGAATAATTGAGTTCTATCGCCAAGGAAGGCCGATTAAACGTGAGAAAACGCGAAAAAGGAGAATGAACGATTTTGATCGCAATGTAAGACCGAAAACACGAAAAAAAAACAAAGAAAGAAGAAGGAACGAGTTTGATTTACAAGAGAGACCGATATAACCAGAGAAATCGGCAGAAAGAACGATAATTGTGTTTGATCGACAAGGAAGACCGATGACACGAAAGAAAACGCGATAAAGGAGAATGAACGAGATTGATCGCCAAGGAAGACCAAAAACATGGGAGAAAGCGAACGAAAGAAGAAAGAACGAGTTGGATTTCCAAGGAAGACCAATAATACTGTAGAAAACGCGAAAAATAAATGAATGAGTTTGATCGCCAAGAAAGGACCAATAAAACCATAGAAAACGGGAGAAAGAAGGATAATTGAGTTTGATGGCCAAGGAAGACCGATAATACGGGATAATACGCGAAAAAGAAGAAATAAAGTGTTTTGATTTCAAAGGAAGACCAATAAAACGGTGGAAAAAGCTAGAAGGAAGAATGATTGAGTTTGATCGCCAACAAAGACCGATAAAACCAGAGAAATCGGGAGAAAGATGGATAATTGAATTTGATCGCAGAGGAAGTCCGATAACACGGGAGAAAATGCGAGAAAGAAAAAAAACGAGTTTGATTTCCAAGGAAGACCAATAACACGGGAGAAAACGCGAGAATAAAAATGAAGGAGTTTGATCGTCAATATATACCAATAAAACAGAGAGAAAATGGGAGAAAGAAGGTAATTGAGTTTAATCGCCAAAGGAAGACCGATAACACGGGAGAAAACGCAAAAAGAAAAAGTGCGAGTTTGATTTTCAAAGAAGACCAATAACACAGAAGAAAACGCGAGAAAGAAAAATGAAGGAGTTTGATCTACAAGAAAGAACGATAAAACCATAGAAAACGGGGAGAACGAAGGATAATTGAGTTTGATCACCAAGGAAGACCATAATACGGGAGAAAACGCGAGAAAGAAGAAAGAACGAGTTTGATTTCCAAGGAAGACCAAGAACACGGTAGAAAACGCGAGAAAGAAGAATTAAGGAGTTTGATCGTCAAGATAGACGGAAAGAATAGAGTCTTCGCCATCCCACTCCCGCCATAGCCCGCCCTCGACCACCCAAGCCCTCCCCCGCCCACCACCGACCGCCCTCGCCTTTCGCCGCCCGCCCCCATCTGCCCCCCATCGCCCCCACGTGCCCCTGCCAGCTCTACCTGCACCTGCCTGCCCCTGCCTGCCCCTGCCTTCCCCCGCCTGCCCCCGCCTGCCCCAGCCTGCTCCCGCCTGCCCCCGCCTGCCCTGCGCTCCCCCGCCTTCCCCCGTTTGACCCAGCCTGCCCTCGCCCGCCCCCGCCCGTCAACGCCCCGCCCCTGCCACCCACCGCCCACCCCCACCCGCCCCCCGCCAACCCCCGACCGGCCTGGCCCACCCCGCCCGCCTCCTCCCGCCCAGGCCCGATCACGCCCCGCCCCCCGTTCGCCCCCGCTCGCCCTCGCCTACACCCGTCCGCCCCTGCCAACCCCCGCCCACTCCCGTGCTTCCTCGCCCGCCCGCTTTCGCCCGCCCCCGTCCACCCCCGCCCGCTCCCGCCTACACCCGCACGCCCCCTGCCCGCCCCCGCCCGCCCTCGTCCGCCCCCGCCTACACCCGTTCGCCACTGCCCACCCCCGCAACCCCCGCCCGCTCGCGTCCGCCCAAGCCCGCCCGCCCCAGCCCGCCCTACCTGCCACAGCCAGCCCCGCCTTACCCCGCCCGCTTCCGCCCGCACGCCCCCGCCCGCACGCCCCCGCCCGCCCGGCCCCGCCCCGCCCCCGCCTGCCTCCGCCTGCTTCCCCCTGCCCCCGCCTACGCCCGCCTGCCCCCGCCAGACACCGCCCGCCTTTGCCCGACCCCGCCCGCCACCGCCCGCCACTTCCCGCCACCGCCAGCCCCCGCCCGCCCCCGCCCGCCCCCGCTCGTCCCCGCTCGCCCCGCCTCCGCCTTCCCTGCCTCCTCCTTCCTGCCACCGCCTGCTCCCGCCTGCCCCCGCCTGCTCCTTCCTACACCCGCCTGCCCCGCCCGCCCCTTTACGCCCCCGCCCGCCCGTGCCTGCCCGCCCCCTGCTGCCCTCGCACGCTTATGCCCGCCTCTGCCCGCCCACGCCCGCCCCTGCCCGCCTCCGCCCGCCCCCGCCTGCCCCCACCTGTCCCCGCTTGCCCCCGCCTGCCCTTGTTTGCCCCCACTTGCCCCCGCCTGAATAATTGAGTTCTATCGCCAAGTAAGGCCGATGACACTTGAGAAAACGCGAAATAGGTGAATGAACGATTTTGATCGCAACGGAAGACCGAAAACACGAAAAAATAAACAAAGAAAGAAGAAAGAACGAGTTTGATTTACAAGAAATACCGATAGAACCAGAGAAATCGGCAGAAAGAACGATAATTGTGTTTGATCGCCAAGGAAGACTGATGACACGGAAGAAAAGGAGAATGAACGAGATTGATCGCCAAGGAAGACCAAAAACATGGAAGAAATCGAACGAAAGAAGAAAGAACGAGTTGGATTCCCACGGAAGACCAATAATACTGTAGAAAACGCGAAAAAAAGAATGAATGAGTTTGATCGCCAAGAAGGACCAATAAAACCATAGAAAACGGGAGAAAGGAGAAAGAAAGAGTTTGTATTCCAAGGAAGACCAATAACTCGGGAGAAAAGGCGAGAAAGAAGAAAGAAGGTGTTTGATTGACAATAAGTTCCGATAATAAGAGAGAAAACGGGAGAAAGATGGATAATTGAGTTTGATCGCCAAGGAAGACCGATAATACGGGAGAATACGCGAGAAAGAAAAAAAAACAGGTTTGATTTCCAAGGAAGACCAATAACACGGGAGAAAACGCGAGAAAAAAATGAAGGAGTTTGATCGTCAAGATATACCAGTAAAACAGAGAGAAAATGGGAGAAAGAAGAATAATTGAGTTTAATCGCCAAGGAAGACCATAATACGGGAGAAAACGCGAGAAAGAAGAAAGAAAGAGTTTTATTTCCAAGAAAGACCGATAGAACCAGTGAAATCGGCAGAAAGAACGATAATTGAGTTTGATCTCCAAGGAAGACCGATGACACGGGAGAAAACGCGAGAAAGGAGAATGAACGAGATTCATAGCCAAGGTAGACCAAAAACATGGGAGAAAGCTAACGAAAGAAGAAAGAACGAGTTTGATTTCCAAGGAAGACCAAAAATACTGTAGAAAACGCGAAAAAAAGAATGAATGAGTTTGATCGCCAAGAAGGACCAATAAAACCATAGAAAACGGGAGAAAGGAGAAAGAAAGAGTTTGAATTCCAAGGAAGACCAATAACTCGGGAGAAAAGGCGAGAAAGAAGAATGAAGGTGTTTGATTGACAAGAAGTTCCGATAATAACAGAGAAAACGGGAGAAAGATGGATAATTGAGTTTGTTCGCCAAGGAAGACCGATAATATGGGAGAATACGCGAGAAAGAATAAAAACGAGTTTGATTTCCAAGGAAGACCAATAACACGGGAGAAAACGCGAGAAAAAAAATGAAGGAGTTTTGATCTACAAGAAAGAACGATAAAAACAGAGAAAACGGGAGAAAGATAGATAATTGAGTTTGATTTCCAAGGAAGACCAATAACACGGGCGAACACGCGAAAAAGAAGAAAGAACGAGTTTGATTTCCAAGGAAGACCAATAAAACGGTGGAAAACGCAAGAAGGAAGAATGATTGAGTTTGATCGCCAACAAAGACCGATAAAACCAGAAAATCGGGAGAAAGATGGATAATTGAATTTGATCGCAGAGGAAGACCGATAACACGGGAGAAAATGCGAGAAGGAAGAAGGAACGAGTTTGATTTCCAAGAAGGACCAATAACACGGGAGAAAACGCGTAAAAGAAGAATGAAGGAGTTTGATCATCAAGAAAGACCAATAAAACCATGAAAAACGCGAGAACGAAGGATTATTGAGTTTGTGATCACCAAGGAAGACCATAATACGGGAGAAAACGCGAGAAAGAAGAAAGAACGAGTTTGATTTCCAAGGAAGACCAATAACACGGGAGAAAACGCGAGAAAGAAGAATGAAGGTGTTTGATCGCCAAGAAAGACCGATAAAACCAGAGAAAACGCGAGAAAGAAGAATTAAGGAGTTTGATCGTCAAGATAAACGGATAGAATAGAGTCCCCGCAATCCCACTCCCGCCACAGCCCGCCCTCGACCACCCAAGCCCTCCGCCGCCCACCAATGTCCGCCCTCGCCTTCCGCCGCCCGCCCCCTTCTGCCCCCGATCGCCCCCACGTGCCCCTGCCAGCTCTGCCTGCCCCTGCCTGACCTCGCCTGCCCTAGCCAGCGCCGCCTGAACCCGCATGCCACCGCCTGCCTCCGCCTGCCCACGCCTGCCCTCGCCAGCCCCCGCCTGCCCCCGCCTGCCCCCACCTGCCCCTGCCGGCCCCCGCCTGCCCCTGCCTGCCCCCGCATTCCCCCGCCTCCCCCCGCCTGCCCCAGCCTGCCCCGCCTGCCCCAGCCTGCCCCCGCCTGCCCACGCCTGCCCCCGCCAGCCCACGCCTGCCCCCGCCTGCCCTGCGCTCCCCCGCCTTCCTTCGTTTGACCCAGCCTGCCCCTGCCCGCCCCCGCCCGTCAACGCCCGCCCCTGCCACCCACCGACCACCCCCACCCGCCCCCGCCAACCCCCGACCGGCCAAGCCCACCCCGCCCGCCACCTCCCGCCCCGGCCCGATCACGCCCGCCCCCGTTTGCCCCCCTCGCCCCCGCCTACACCCGTCCGCCCCTGCCCGCCCCCGCCCGCTCCCGTACACCCTCGCCCGCCCGCTTTCGCCCGCCACCGTCCAACCCCGCCCAATCCCGCCTAAACCCGTCCGCCCCTGCCCACCCCCGCCCGCCCTCGTACGCCCCCGCCTACACCCGTTCGCCCCTGCCCGCCCCCGCTACCCCCGCCCGCTCGTGTCCGCCCAAGCCCGCCCGCCCCAGGCCGCCCTACCTGCCACAGCCAGCCCCGCCTTACCCCGCCCGATTCCGCCCGCACGCCCCCGGCCGCCCGGCCCCCGCCCGCCCGCGCCCGCCCCCGCCCGCCCGCGCCCGCCCCCCGCCTGCCTCCGCCTGCCTCCGCCTGATTCCGCCTGCTTCCCCCTGCCCCCGCCTACGCCCGCCTGCCCCAGCCCGCCCCTGCCCGCTCCCGCCCGCCCTCCCCCGCCAGACACCGCCAGCCTTTGCCCGCCCCAGCCCGCCACTGGCCGCCACCGCCCGCTCCCGCCCGCCCCGCCCGCCTCTCCCGCCCCCGCTCGCCCCGCCTCCGCCTTCCCCGCCTGCCTCTTCCTGCCACCGTCTGCTCCCGCCTGCCCCCGCCTGCTCCTTCCTACACCCGCCTGCCCCGCCCGCCCCTTTACGCATATGCCCGCCCGTGCCCGCCCGCCCCCTCTTGCCCTTGCACGCTCCCTCCAACCACGGCCACGGGAGAAAGAAGGATAATTGAGTTTGATGGCCAAGGAAGACCGATAATACGAGAGAACACGCGAAAAATAAGAAAGAACGAGTTTGATTTCCAAGGAAGACCAATAAAACGGTGGAAAACGCTAGAAGGAAGAATGATTGAGTTTGATCGCCAACAAAGACCGATAAAACCAGAGAAATTGGGAGAAAGATGGATAATTGAATTTGATCGCAGAGGAAGACCGATAACACGGGAGAAAATGCGAGAAAGAAGAAAGAACGAGTTTGATTTCCAAGAAGGACCAATAACACGGGAGAAAACGCGTAAAAGAAGAATGAAGGAGTTTAATCTCCAAGAAAGACCAATAAAACCATGAAAAACGGGAGAACGAAGGATTATTGAGTTTGATCACCAAGGAAGACCATAATACGGGAGAAAACGCGAGAAAGAAGAAAGAACGAGTTTTATTTCCAAGAAAGACCGATAGAACCAGTGAAATCGGCAGAAAGAACGATAATTGAGTTTGATCTCCAAGGAAGACCGATGACAGGAGAGAAAACGCGAGAAAGGAGAATGAACGAGATTGATTTCCAAGGAAGACCAAAAATACTGTAGAAAACGCGTAAAATAAGAATGCATTAGTTTGATCGCCAAGAAGGACCATTAAAACCATAGAAAACGGGAGAAAGAATGATAATTGAGTTTTATGGCAAAGGAAGACCCATAGTACGGGAGAAAACGCGAGAAAGAAGAAAGAACGAGTTTGATTTACAAGAAAGACCGATAGAACCAGAGAAATCGGCAGAAAGAACGATAAATGTGTTTGATCGCCTAGGAAGACCGATGATACGGAAGAAAACGCGATAAAGGAGAATGAACGAGATTGTTTGCCAAGGAAGACAAAAAACATGGGAGAAAGCGAACGAAAGAAGAAAGAACGAGTTGGATTTCCAAGGAAGAACAATAATACTGTAGAAAACGCGAAAAAAAGAATGAATGAGTTTGATTGCCAAGAAGGACCAATAAAACCATAGAAAACGGGAGAAAGAAGGATAATTGAGTTTGATGGCCAAGGAAGACCGATAATACGGGAGAATACGCGAAAAAGAAGAAAGAAAGTGTTTGATTTCCATGGAAGACCAATAAAACGGTGGAAAAAGCTAGAAGGAAGAATGATTGAGTTTGATCGCCAACAAAGACCGATAAAACCAGAGAAATCGGGAGAAAGATGGATAATTGAATTTCATCGCAGAGGAAGACCGATAACACGGGAGAAAATGCGAGAAAGAAGAAGGAACGAGTTTGATTTCCAAGAAGGACCAATAACACGGGAGAATACGCGTAAAAGAAGAATGAAGGAGTTTGATCACCAAGAAAGACCAATAAAACCCTGAAAAACTGGAGAACGAAGGATTATTGAGTTTGATCACCAAGGAAGACCATAATACGGGAGAAAACGCGAGAAAGAAGAAAGAACGAGTTTTATTTCCAAGAAAGACCGATAGAACCAGTGAAATCGGCAGAAAGAACGATAATTGAGTTTGATCTCCAAGGAAGACCGATGACACGGGAGAAAACACGAGAAAGGAGAATGAACGAGATTCATAGCCAAGGTAGACCAAAAACATGGGAGAAAGAGAACGAAAGAAGAAAGAACGAGTTTGATTTCCAAGGGAGACCAATAATACTGTAGAAAACGCGAAAAAAAGAATGAATGAGTTTGATCGCCAAGAAGGACCAATAAAACCATAGAAAAGGGGAGAAAGGAGAAAGAAAGGGTTTGAATTCCAAGGAAGACCAATAACTCGGGAGAAAAGGCGAGAAAGAAGAATGAAGGTGTTTGATTGACAAGAAGTTCCGATAATAACAGAGAAAACGGGAGAAAGATGGATAATTGAGTTTGATCGCCAAGGAAGACCGATAATACGGGAGAATACGCGAGAAAGAAAAAAAACGAGTTTGATTTCCAAGGAAGACCAATAACACGGGAGAAAACGCGAGAAAAAAAATGAAGGAGTTTTATCGTCAATATATACCAGTAAAACAGAGAGAAAATGGGAGAAAGAAGAATAATTGAGTTTAATCGCCAAGGAAGACCATAATACTGGAGAAAACGCGAGAAAGAAGAAAGAAAGAGTTTTATTTCCAAGAAAGACCGATAGAACCAGTGAAATCGGCAGAAAGAACGATAATTGAGTTTGATCTCCAAGGAAGACCGATGACACGGGAGAAAACGCGAGAAAGAAGAATGAACGAGATTCATAGCCAAGGTAGACCAAAAACATGGGAGAAAGCGAACGAAAGAAGAAAGAACGAGTTTGATTTCCAAGGAAGACCAAAAATACTGTAGAAAACGCGAAAAAAAGAATGAATGAGTTTGATCGCCAAGAAGGACCAATAAAACCATAGAAAACGGGAGAAAGGAGAAAGAAAGAGTTTGAATTCCAAGGAAGACCAATAACTCGGGAGAAAAGGCGAGAAAGAAGAATGAAGGTTGTTTGATTGACAAGAAAGAACGATAAAAACAGAGAAAACGGGAGAAAGATAGATAATTGAGTTTGATTTCCAAGGAAGACCAATAACACGGGAGAACACGCGAAAAAGAAGAAAGAACGAGTTTGATTTCCAAGGAAGACCAATAAAACGGTGGAAAACGCTAGAAGGAAGAATGATTGAGTTTGATCGCCAACAAAGACCGATAAAACCAGAAAATCGGGAGAAAGATGGATAATTGAATTTGATCGCAGAGGAAGACCGATAACACGGGAGAAAATGCGTAAAAGAAGAATGAAGGAGTTTGATCATCAAGAAAGACCAATAAAACCATGAAAAACGCGAGAACGAAGGATTATTGAGTTTGATCACCAAAGAAGACCATAATACGGGAGAAAACGCGAGAAAGAAGAAAGAACGAGTTTTATTTCCAAGGAAGACCAAAAATACTGTAGAAAACGCGTAAAGTAAGAATGCATGAGTTTGATCGCCAAGAAGGACCAATAAAACCATAGAAAACGGGAGAATGAATGATAATTGAGTTTTATGGCCAAGGAAGACCCATAGTACGGGAGAAAACGCGAGAAAGAAGAAAGAACGAGTTTGATTTACAAGAAAGACCGATAGAACCAGAGAAATCGGCAGAAAGAACGATAAATGTGTTTGATCGCCTAGGAAGACCGATGATACGGAAGAAAACGCGATAAAGGAGAATGAACGAGATTGTTTGCCAAGGAAGACAAAAAACATGGGAGAAAGCGAACGAAAGAAGAAAGAACGAGTTGGATTTCCAAGGAAGAACAATAATACTGTAGAAAACGCGAAAAAAAGAATGAATGAGTTTGATTGCCAGAAGGACCAATAAAACCATAGAAAACGGGAGAAAGAAGGTTAATTGAGTTTGATGGCCAAGGAAGACCGATAATACGGGAGAATACGCGAAAAAGAAGAAAGAAAGTGTTTGATTTCCATGGAAGACCAATAACACGGGAGAATACGCGTAAAAGAAGAATGAAGGAGTTTGATCACCAAGAAAGACCAATAAAACCCTGAAAAACTGGAGAACGAAGGATTATTGAGTTTGATCACCAAGGAAGACCATAATACGGGAGAAAACGCGAGAAAGAAGAAAGAACGAGTTTTATTTCCAAGAAAGACCGATAGAACCAGTGAAATCGGCAGAAAGAACGATAATTGAGTTTGATCTCCAAGGAAGACCGATGACACGGGAGAAAACGCGAGAAAGGAGAATGAACGAGATTCATAGCCAAGGTAGACCAAAAACATGGGAGAAAGAGAACGAAAGAAGAAAGAACGAGTTTGATTTCCAAGGGAGACCAATAATACTGTAGAAAACGCGAAAAAAAGAATGAATGAGTTTGATCGCCAAGAAGGACCAATAAAACCATAGAAAAGGGGAGAAAGGAGAAAGAAAGGGTTTGAATTCCAAGGAAGACCAATAACTCGGGAGAAAAGGCGAGAAAGAAGAATGAAGGTGTTTGATTGACAAGAAGTTCCGATAATAACAGAGAAAAACGGGAGAAAGATGGATAATTGAGTTTGATCGCCAAGGAAGACCGATAATACGGGAGAATACGCGAGAAAGAAAAAAAACGAGTTTGATTTCCAAGGAAGACCAATAACACGGGAGAAAACGCGAGAAAAAAAATGAAGGAGTTTTATCGTCAATATATACCAATAAAACAGAGAGAAAATGGGAGAAAGAAGGTAATTGAGTTTAATCGCCAAAGGAAGACCGATAACACGGGAGAAAACGCAAAAAGGAAAAAGTACGAGTTTGATTTTCAAAGAAGACCAATAACACAGAAGAAAACGCGAGAAAGAAAAATGAAGGAGTTTGATCTACAAGAAAGAACGATAAAACCATAGAAAACGGGAGAACGAAGGATAATTGAGTTTGATCACCAAGGAAGACCATAATATGGGAGAAAACGCGAGAAAGAAGAAAGAACGAGTTTGATTTCCAAGGAAGACCAATAACACGGGAGAAAACGCGAGAAAGAAGAATTAAGGAGTTTGATCGTCAAGATAGACGGAAAGAATAGAGTCTTCGCCATCCCACTCCCGCCATAGCCCGCCCTCGACCACCCAAGCCCTCCCCCGCCCACCACCGACCGCCCTCGTCTTCCGCCGCCCGCCCTCATCTGCCCCCCATCGCCCCCACGTGCCCCTGCCAGCTCTACCTGCACCTGCCTGCCCCTGCCTTCCCCTGCCTTCCCCCGCCTGCCCCCGCCTGCCCCAGCCTGCCCCCGCCTGCCCTGCGCTCCCCCGCCTTCCCCCGTTTGACCCAGCCTGCCCTCGCCCGCCCCCGCCCGTCAACGCCCGCCCCCTGCCACCAACCGCCCACCCCCCACCCGCCCCCGCCAACCCCCGACCGGCCTGGCCCACCCCGCCCGCCACCTCCCGCCCAGGCCCGATCACGCCCGCCCCCGTTCGCCCCCGCTCGCCCTCGCCTACACCCGTCCGCCCCTGCCCGCCCCCGCCCACTCCCCGTACTCCCTCGCCCGCCCGCTTTCGCCCGCCACCGTCCACCCCCGCCCGCTCCCGCCTACACCCGCACGCCCCTGCCCGCCCCCGCCTGCCCTCGTCCGCCCCCGTCTACACCCGTTCGCCAATGCCCACCCCCGCAACCCCCGCCCGCTCGCGTCCGCCCAAGCCCGCCCGCCCCAGCCCGCCCTACCTGCCACAGCCAGCCCCGCCTTACCCCGCCCGCTTCCGCCCGCACGCCCCCGCCCGCACGCCCCCGCCCGCCCGGCCCCGCCCGCCCCCGCCTGCCTCCGCCTGCTTCCCCCTGCCCCCCGCCTACGCCCGCCTGCCCCCGCCAGACACCCGCCCGCCTTTGCCCGACCCCGCCCGCCCACCGCCCGCCACTTCCCGCCACCGCCAGCCCCCGCCCGCCCCCGCCCGCCCCCGCCCGCCCCCGCCCGTCCCCGCTCGCCCCGCCTCCGCCTTCCCTGCCTCCTCCTTCCTGCCACCGCCTGCTCCCGCCTGCCCCCGCCTGCTCCTTCCTACACCCGCCTGCCCCGCCCGCCCCTTTACGCCCCCGCCCGCCCGTGCCTGCCCGCCCCCTGCTGCCCTCGCACGCTTATGCCCGCCTCTGCCCGCCCACGCCCGCCCCTGCCCGCCCCTGCCCGCCATCGCATTCCCCCCCGCCCGCCCCCGCCCTCCCCAGCCCGCCCTCGCTCGCCCCCTCCCGCCCACGCCCGCTCACGCCCGCCCACGCCCGCCCACGCCCGCTTCCGCCCGCCCCCGCCTGCCCTCGCCTGCCCCTACCTGTCCCCGCTTGCCCCCGCCTGCCCTTGTTTGCCCCCACTTGCCCCCGCCTGAATAATTGAGTTCTATCGCCAAGTAAGGCCGATGACACGTGAGAAAACGCGAAATAGGCGAATGAACGATTTTGATCGCAACGGAAGACCGAAAACACGAAAAAAAAACAAAGAAAGAAGAAAGAACGAGTTTGATTTACAAGAAATACCGATAGAACCAGAGAAAACGGGAGAAAGATGGATAATTGAGTTTGATCGCCAAGGAAGACCGATAATACGGGAGAATACGCGAGAAAGAAAAAAAAAACAGGTTTGATTTCCAAGGAAGACCAATAACACGGGAGAAAACGCGAGAAAAAAATGAAGGAGTTTGATCGTCAAGATATACCAGTAAAACAGAGAGAAAATGGGAGAAAGAAGAATAATTGAGTTTAATCGCCAAGGAAGACCATAATACGGGAGAAAACGCGAGAAAGAAGAAAGAAAGAGTTTTATTTCCAAGAAAGACCGATATAACCAGAAAAATCGGCAGAAAGAACGATAATTGTGTTTGATCGCCAAGGAAGACCGATGACACGAAAGAAAACGCGATAAAGGAGAATGAACGAGATTGATCGCCAAGGAAGACCGATAATACGGGAGAATACGCGAGAAAGAAAAAAAAAACAGGTTTGATTTCCAAGGAAGACCAATAACACGGGAGAAAACGCGAGAAAAAAATGAAGGAGTTTGATCGTCAAGATATACCAGTAAAACAGAGAGAAAATGGGAGAAAGAAGAATAATTGAGTTTAATCGCCAAGGAAGACCATAATACGGGAGAAAACGCGAGAAAGAAGAAAGAAAGAGTTTTATTTCCAAGAAAGACCGATAGAACCAGTGAAATCGGCAGAAAGAACGATAATTGAGTTTGATCTCCAAGGAAGACCGATGACACGGGAGAAAACGCGAGAAAGAAGAATGAACGAGATTCATAGCCAAGGTAGACCAAAAACATGGGAGAAAGCGAACGAAAGAAGAAAGAACGAGTTTGATTTCCAAGGAAGACCAAAAATACTGTAGAAAACGCGAAAAAAAGAATGAATGAGTTTGATCGCCAAGAAGGACCAATAAAACCATAGAAAACGGGAGAAAGGAGAAAGAAAGAGTTTGAATTCCAAGGAAGACCAATAACTCGGGAGAAAAGGCGAGAAAGAAGAATGAAGGTGTTTGATTGACAAGAAGTTTCGATAATAACAGAGAAAACGGGAGAAAGATGGATAATTGAGTTTGATCGCCAAGGAAGACCGATAATACGGGAGAATACGCGAGAAAGAAAAAAAACGAGTTTGATTTCCAAGGAAGACCAATAAACACGGGAGAAAACGCGAGAAAAAAAATTAAGGAGTTTGATCGTCAAGATATACCAATAAAACAGAGAGAAAATGGGAGAAAGAAGGATAATTGAGTTTAATCGCCAAGGAAGACCGATAACACGGGAGAAATTGCGAGAAATAGGAAAGTACGAGTTTTATTTTCAAAAAAGATCAATAACACAGAAGAAAACGCGAGAAAGAAAAATGAAGGAGTTTGATCTACAAGAAAGAACGATAAAAACAGAGAAAACGGGAGAAAGATTGATAATTGAGTTTGATTTCCAAGGAAGACCAATAACACGGGAGAACACGCGAAAAAGAAGAAAGAACGAGTTTGATTTCCAAGGAAGACCAATAAAACGGTGGAAAACGCTAGAAGGAAGAATGATTGAGTTTGATCGCCAACAAAGACCGATAAAACCAGAAAATCGGGAGAAAGATGGATAATTGAATTTGATCGCAGAGGAAGACCGATAACACGGGAGAAAATGCGTAAAAGAAGAATGAAGGAGTTTGATCATCAAGAAAGACCAATAAAACCATGAAAAACGCGAGAACGAAGGATTATTGAGTTTGATCACCAAGGAAGACCATAATACGGGAGAAAACGCGAGAAAGAAGAAAGAACGAGTTTTATTTCCAAGGAAGACCAAAAATACTGTAGAAAACGCGTAAAGTAAGAATGCATGAGTTTGATCGCCAAGAAGGACCAATAAAACCAAAGAAAACGGGAGAATGAATGATAATTGAGTTTTATGGCCAAGGAAGACCCATAGTACGGGAGAAAACGCGAAAAAGATGAATGAAGGTGTTTAATCTCCAAGAAAGACCAATAAAACCATGAAAAACGGGAGAACGAAGGATTATTGAGTTTGATCACCAAGGAAGACCATAATACGGGAGAAAACGCGAGAAAGAAGAAAGAACGAGTTTTATTTCCAAGAAAGACCGATAGAACCAGTGAAATCGGCAGAAAGAACGATAATTGAGTTTGATCTCCAAGGAAGACCGATGACAGGAGAGAAAACGCGAGAAAGGAGAATGAACGAGATTGATTTCCAAGGAAGACCAAAAATACTGTAGAAAACGCGTAAAATAAGAATGCATTAGTTTGATCGCCAAGAAGGACCATTAAAACCATAGAAAACGGTAGAAAGAATGATAATTGAGTTTTATGGCAAAGGAAGACCCATAGTACGGGAGAAAACGCGAGAAAGAAGAAAGAACGAGTTTGATTTACAAGAAAGACCGATAGAACCAGAGAAATCGGCAGAAAGAACGATAAATGTGTTTGATCGCCTAGGAAGACCGATGATACGGAAGAAAACGCGATAAAGGAGAATGAACGAGATTGTTTGCCAAGGAAGACAAATAACATGGGAGAAAGCGAACGAAAGAAGAAAGAACGAGTTGGATTTCCAAGGAAGAACAATAATACTGTAGAAAACGCGAAAAAAAGAATGAATGAGTTTGATTGCCAAGAAGGACCAATAAAACCATAGAAAACGGGAGAAAGAAGGATAATTGAGTTTGATGGCCAAGGAAGACCGATAATACGGGAGAATACGCGAAAAAGAAGAAAGAAAGTGTTTGATTTCCATGGAAGACCAATAAAACGGTGGAAAAAGCTAGAAGGAAGAATGATTGAGTTTGATCGCCAACAAAGACCGATAAAACCAGAAAATCGGGAGAAAGATGGATAATTGAATTTGATCGCAGAGGAAGACCGATAACACGGGAGAAAATGCGTAAAAGAAGAATGAAGGAGTTTGATCATCAAGAAAGACCAATAAAACCATGAAAAACGCGAGAACGAAGGATTATTGAGTTTGATCACCAAGGAAGACCATAATACGGGAGAAAACGCGAGAAAGAAGAAAGAACGAGTTTTATTTCCAAGGAAGACCAAAAATACTGTAGAAAACGCGTAAAGTAAGAATGCATGAGTTTGATCGCCAAGAAGGACCAATAAAACCAAAGAAAACGGGAGAATGAATGATAATTGAGTTTTATGGCCAAGGAAGACCCATAGTACGGGAGAAAACGCGAAAAAGATGAATGAAGGTGTTTAATCTCCAAGAAAGACCAATAAAACCATGAAAAACGGGAGAACGAAGGATTATTGAGTTTGATCACCAAGGAAGACCATAATACATCACCAAGGAAGACCATAATACGGGAGGAAAACGCGAGAAAGAAGAAAGAACGAGTTTTATTTCCAAGAAAGACCGATAGAACCAGTGAAATCGGCAGAAAGAACGATAATTGAGTTTGATCTCCAAGGAAGACCGATGACAGGAGAGAAAACGCGAGAAAGGAGAATGAACGAGATTGATTTCCAAGGAAGACCAAAAATACTGTAGAAAACGCGTAAAATAAGAATGCATTAGTTTGATCGCCAAGAAGGACCATTAAAACCATAGAAAACGGTAGAAAGAATGATAATTGAGTTTTATGGCAAAGGAAGACCCATAGTACGGGAGAAAACGCGAGAAAGAAGAAAGAACGAGTTTGATTTACAAGAAAGACCGATAGAACCAGAGAAATCGGCAGAAAAGAACGATAAATGTGTTTGATCGCCTAGGAAGACCGATGATACGGAAGAAAACGCGATAAAGGAGAATGAACGAGATTGTTTGCCAAGGAAGACAAAAAACATGGGAGAAAAGCGAACGAAAGAAGAAAGAACGAGTTGGATTTCCAAGGAAGAACAAAAATACTGTAGAAAACGCGAAAAAAAGAATGAATGAGTTTGATTGCCAAGAAGGACCAATAAAACCATAGAAAACGGGAGAAAGAAGGATAATTGAGTTTGATGGCCAAGGAAGACCGATAATACGGGAGAATACGCGAAAAAGAAGAAAGAAAGTGTTTGATTTCCATGGAAGACCAATAAAACGGTGGAAAAAGCTAGAAGGAAGAATGATTGAGTTTGATTGCCAACAAAGACCGATAAAACCAGAGAAATCGGGAGAAAGATGGATAATTGAATTTGATCGCAGAGGAAGACCGATAACACGGGAGAAAATGCGAGAAAGAAGAAGGAACGAGTTTGATTTCCAAGAAGGACCAATAACACGGGAGAATACGCGTAAAAGAAGAATGAAGGAGTTTGATCACCAAGAAAGACCAATAAAACCCTGAAAAACTGGAGAACGAAGGATTATTGAGTTTGATCACCAAGGAAGACCATAATACGGGAGAAATCGCGAGAAAGAAGAAAGAACGAGTTTGATTTTCAAAGAAGACCAATAACACAGAAGAAAACGCGAGAAAGAAAAATGAAGGAGTTTGATCTACAAGAAAAGAACGATAAAACCATAGAAAACGGGAGAACGAAGGATAATTGAGTTTGATCACCAAGGAAGACCATAATACGGGAGAAAACGCGAGAAAGAAGAAAGAACGAGTTTGATTTCCAAGGAAGACCAATAACACGGGAGAAAACGCGAGAAAGAAGAATTAAGGAGTTTGATCGTCAAGATAGACGGAAAGAATAGAGTCTTCGCCATCCCACTCCCGCCATAGCCCGCCCTCGACCACCCAAGCCCTCCCCCGCCCACCACCGACCGCCCTCGTCTTCCGCCGCCCGCCCTCATCTGCCCCCCATCGCCCCCACGTGCCCCTGCCAGCTCTACCTGCACCTGCCTGCCCCTGCCTGCCCCTGCCTTCCCCCGCCTGCCCCCGCCTGCCCCAGCCTGACCCCGCCTGCCTGCGCTCCCCCGCCTTCCCCCCGTTTGACCCAGCCAGCCCTCGCCCGCCCCCGCCCGTCAACGCCCGCCCCTGCCACCAACCGCACACCCCCACCCGCCCCCGCCAACCCCCGACCGGCCTGGCCCACCCCCGCCCGCCACCTCCCGCCCAGGCCCGATCACGCCCGCCCCCCGTTCGCCCCCGCTCGCCCTCGCCTACATCCGTCCGCCCCTGCCCGCCCCCGCCCACTCCCGTACTCCCTCGCCCGCCCGCTTTCGCCCGCCACCGTCCACCCCCGCCCGCTCCCGCCTACACCCGCACGCCCCTGCCCGCCCCCGCCTGCCCTCGTCCGCCCCCGTCTACACCCGTTCGCCAATGCCCACCCCCGCAACCCCCCGCCCGCTCGCGTCCGCCCAAGCCCGCCCGCCCCAGCCCGCCCTACCTGCCACAGCCAGCCCCGCCTTACCCCGCCCGCTTCCGCCCGCACGCCCCCGCCCGCACGCCCCCGCCCGCCCGGCCCCGCCCGCCCCCGCCTGCCTCCGCCTGCTTCCCCCTGCCCCCGCCTACGCCCGCCTGCCCCCGCCAGACACCGCCCGCCTTTGCCCGACCCCGCCCGCCACCGCCCGCCACTTCCCGCCACCGCCAGCCCCCGCCCGCCCCCGCCCGCCGCCGCTCGTCCCCGCTCGCCCCGCCTCCGCCTTCCCTGCCTCCTCCTTCCTGCCACCGCCTGCTCCCGCCTGCCCCCGCCTGCTCCTTCCTACACCCGCCTGCCCCGCCCGCCCCTTTACGCCCCCCGCCCGCCCGTGCCTGCCCGCCCCCTGCTGCCCTCGCACGCTTATGCCCGCCTCTGCCCGCCCACGCCCGCCCCTGCCCGCCCCTGCCCGCCCCCGCATTCCCCCGCCCGCCCCCGCCCTCCCCAGCCCGCCCTCGCTCGCCCCCTCCCGCCCACGCCCGCTCACGCCCGCCCACGCCCGCTCACGCCCGCCCACGCCCGCCTCCGCCCGCCCCCGCCTGCCCTCGCCTGCCCCCACCTGTCCCCGCTTGCCCCCGCCTGCCCTTGTTTGCCCCCACTTGCCCCCGCCTGAATAATTGAGTTCTATCGCCAAGTAAGGCCGATGACACGTGAGAAAACGCGAAATAGGCGAATGAACGATTTTGATCGCAACGGAAGACCGAAAACACGAAAAAAAAACAAAGAAAGAAGAAAGAACGAGTTTGATTTACAATAAATACCGATAGAACCAGAGAAAACGGGAGAAAGATGGATAATTGAGTTTGATCGCCAAGGAAGACCGATAATACGGGAGAATACGCGAGAAAGAAAAAAAAAACAGGTTTGATTTCCAAGGAAGACCAATAAC
>JAJPWW010000051.1:0-57806 GCA_028673005.1 Tanypteryx hageni
CCCGCCCTCGCCCGCGCCTGCCTGCCTCCGCCATCCCCCGCCAGGCCCCGCCCACCCCTGCCCGCCCCCGATCGCCCCCGCCCGCCCACGCCCGCCCACGCCCGCCCACGCCCGCCTCCGCCCGCCCCCGCCTGCCCTCGCCTGCCCCCACCTGCCCCCGCCCGCCCTTGCCTGCCCCCGCTTGCCCCCGCCTGAATAATTGAGTTCTATCGCCAAGGAAGGCCGATGACACGTGAGAAAACGCGAAAAAGGAGAATGAACCAAAAACATGGGAGAAAGCGAACGAAAGAAGAAAGAACGAGTTGGATTTCCAAGGAAGACCAATAATACTGTAGAAAACGCGAAAAAAAGAATGAATGAGTTTGATCGCCAAGAAGGACCAATATAACCATAGAAAAACGGGAGAAAGAAGGATAATTGAGTTTGATGGCCAAGGAAGACCGATAATACGGGAGAACACGCGAAAAAGAAGAAAGAACGAGTTTGATTTCCAAGGAAGACCAAAAAAACGGTGGAAAAACGCTAGAAGGAAGAATGATTGAGTTTGATCGCCAACAAAGACCGATAAAACCAGAGAAATCGGGAGAAAGATGGATAATTGAATTTGATCGCAGAGGATGACCGATAACACGGGAGAAAACGCGAAAAAGAAAAAAGAACGAGTTTGTTTCCATGGAAGACCAATAACACAGGAGAAAACGGGAGAAAGAAGAATGAAGGAGTTTGATCGTCAAGATAGACCAATAAAACAGAGAGAAAATGGGAGAAAAAGGAAAATTGAGTTTAATCGCCAAAAAAGACCGATAACACGGGAGAAAACGCGAGAAAGAAGAACGTACGAGTTTGATTTTCAAAGAAGACCAATAACACGGGAGAAAACGCGAGAAAGAAGAATTAAGGAGTTTGATCGTCAAGATAGACGGATAGAATAGAGTCCCCGCCATCCCACTCCCGCCACAGCCCGCCCTCGACCACCCAAGCCCTTCCCCGCCCACCACCGACCGCCCTCGCCTTCCGCCTCCCGCCCCTATCTGCCCCCGATCGCCCCCACGTGCCCCTGCCAGCTCTACCTGCCCCTGCCTGACATCGCCTGCCCTAGCCAGCCCCCGCCTGAACCCGCCTGCCCCCGCCTGCCTCCGCCTGCCCACGCCTGCCCCCGCCTGCCCCCGCCTGCCCCCCGCCTGCCCCTGCCGGCCAAGCCTGCACCTGCCGGCCCCTTCCTGCCCCCGCCTTCCCTTGCCTGCCCCCGCCTGCCCCAGCCTGCTCCCGCCTCCCCCGCCTGCCCCCGGCCTGCCCTGTGCTCCCCCGCCTTCCCCCGTTTGACCCAGCCTGCCCTCGCCCGCCCCCGCCCGTCAACGCCCGCCCCCCGCCACCCACCGCCCACCCCCACCCGCCCCCGCCAACACCCGACCGGCCCGGCCCACCCCCGCCCGCCACCTCCCGCCCCGGCCCCGATCACGCCCGCCCCCGTTCGCCCTTGCTCGCCCCCGCCTACACCCGTCCGCCCCTCCCCGCCCCCGCCCGCTCCCGTACTCCCTCGCCCGCCCCCTTTCGCCCGCCCCCGTCCACCCCCGCCCGCTCCCGCCTACACCCGTCCGCCCCTGCCCGCCCCCGCCCGCCCTCGTCCGCCCCCGCCTACACCCGTTCGCCCCCTGCCCGCCCCCGCAACCCCCGCCCGCTCGCGTCCGCCCAATCCCGCCCGCCCCAGCCCGCCCTACCTGCCACAGCCAGCCCCGCCTTACCCCCGCCCGCTTCCGCCCGCACGCCCCCCACCCGCCCGGCCCCCGCCCGCCCCCGCCTGCCTCATCCTGCTTCCCCCTGCCCCCGCCTACGCCCGCCTGCCCCCGCCAGACACCGTCCGCCTTTGCCCGCCACCGCACGCCACCGCCCGCCACTTCCCGCCACCGCACGCCCCCGACAGCCCCCGCCCTCCCCTGCCTGCCCCCGCCCGCCCCCTCTTGCCCCCCGCTCGTCCCTGCTCGCCCCGCCTCCGCCTTCCCCGCCTCCTCCTTCCTTCCACCGCCTGCTCCCGCCTGCCCCCGCCTGCTCCTTTCTACACCCGCCTGCCTCGCCCGCCCCTTTACGCCCCCGCCCGCCCGTGCCCCGCCCGCCCCCCTGCTGCCCTCGCACGCTCCCGCCCGCTTCCGCCCGCCCACGCCCCGCCCCCCGCCCGCCCCTGCCCGCCCCCGCATTCCCCCGCCCGCCCTTGCACTCCCCAGCCCGCCCTCGCACGCCCCCCGCCCGCCCACGCCCGCCCACGCCCCGCCCACGCCCGCCCCCACGCCCGCCTCCGCCCGCCCTCGCCTGCCCCCACCTGTCCCCGCTTGCCTCCGCCTGCCCTTGTTTGCCCCCCGCTTGCCCCCGCCTGAATAATTGAGTTCTATCGCCAAGGAAGGCAGATGACACGTGACAAAAACGCGAAATTGGCGAATGAACGATTTTGATCGCAACGGAAGACCGAAAACACGAAAAAAAAACAAAGAAATAAGAAAGAACGAGTTTGATTTACAAGAAATACCGATAGAACCAGAGAAATCGGCAGAAAGAACGATAATTGTGTTTGATCGCCAAGGAAGACTGATGACACGGAAGAAAATGCGAGAAAGGAGAATGAACGAGATTGATCGCCAAGGAAGACCAAAATCATGGGAGAAAGCGAACGAAAGAAGAAAGAACGAGTTGGATTTCCAAGGAAGACCAATAATACTGTAGAAGACGCGAAAAAAAGAATGAATGAGTTTGAATACCAAGGAAGACCAATAAATCGGGAGATAAGGCGAGAAAGAAGAATGAAGGTGTTTGATTGACAAGAAGTTCCGATAATAACAGAGAAAACGGGAGAAAGATGGATAATTGATTTTGATCGCCAAGGAAGACCAATAATACGGAAGAATACGCGAGAAAGAAAAAAAAACGAGTTTGATTTCCAAGGAAGACCAATAACACGGGAGAAAACGCGAGAAAAAAAATGAAGGAGTTTGATCGTCAAGATATACCAATAAAACAGAGAGAAAATGTGAGAAAGAAGGATAATTGAGTTTAATCGCCAAGGAAGACCGATAACACGGGAGAAAACGCGAGAAAGAAGAAAGTACGAGTTTGATTTTCAAAGAAGATCAATTACACAGAAGAAAACGCGAGAAAGAAAAATGAAGGAGTTTGATCTACAAGAAAGAAGGATAAAAACAGAGAAAACGGGAGAAATATAGATAATTGAGTTTGATTTCCAAGGAAAACCAATAACACGGGAGAAAACGCGAGAAAGAAGAATTAAGGAGTTTGATCGTCAAGATAGACGGATAGAATAGAGTCCCTGCCATCCCACTCCCGCCACAGCCCGCCCTCGACCAGCCAAGCCCTCCCCCGCCCACCACCGACCGCCCTCGCCTTCCGCCGCCCACCCCTATCTGCCCCCGATCGCCCCCACGTGCCCCTGCCAGCTCTGCCTGCCCCTGCCTGACCCCGCCTGCCCTAGCCAGCCCCGCCTGAACCCGCCTGCCCCCGCCTGCCTCCGCCTGCCCACGCCTGCCCCCGCCTGCCCCCGCCTGCCCCTGCCGGCCCAAGCCTGCCCCTGCCGGCCCAAGCCTGCCCCTGCCTGCCCCCGCCTTCCCCCGCCTGCCCCCGCCTGCCCCAGCCTGCCCCGCCTGCCCCAGCCTGCCCTGCGCTCCCCCGCCTTCCCCCGTTTGACCCAGCCTTCCCCTGCCCGCCCCCGCCCGTCAACGCCCGCCCCCGCCACACACCGCCCACCCCCACCCGCCCCGGCCAACCCCCGACCGGCCTGGCCCACCCCGCCCGCCACCTCCCGCCCCGGCCCGATCACGCCCGCCCCCGTTTGCCCCCGCTCGCCCACGCCTACACCCGTCCGCACCTTCCCGCCCCCGCCCGCTCCCGTACTCCCTCGCCCGCCCGCTTTCGCCCGCCCCCGTCCACCACCGCCCACTCCCGCCTACACCCGTCCGCCCCTGCCCGCCCCCGCCCGCCCTCGTCCGCCCCCGCCTACACCCGTTCGTCCCTGCCCGCCCCCGCAACCCCCGCCCGCTCGCGTCCGCCCAAGCCCGCCCGCCCCAGCCCGCCCTACCTGCCACAGCCAGCCCCGCCTTACCCCGCCCGCTTCCGCCCGCACGCCCCCGCCCTCCCGGCCCCGCCCGCCCGCGCCCGCCACCGCCAGCCCCCCTCCCCCTGCTAGCCCCGCCTGCCCCCGCCTGACACCGCTTGCCCCCGCTTGCCACCGCATGTTCTTACATGGCTCAGCCAGCCCCCGCTGCCCCGCCCACCCCGCCCGCCCCCACCTGCCCCGCCCGCTTCCGCCCGACCCCGTCTTCTTCTGCAATCTCCCGCCTACCCTTGCCTGCCACCGCCAGCCCCCGCCCGCTACCGCCCCCCCCCGTCCTCCCCCGTCCGCCCCCGTCTGCACCCGCCTGCCCCTCCTGCCCCCGCCTGCCCCCGCCTGCAAAAGCTTGCTTTTGCCTGCCTTCGCCTGCCCCCGCCTACACCCGTCCGCACCTGCCCGCCCCCGAGAGCCACCGACCGCTCCCGTCCGCACCCACCCGCACCCCCCCGCCCGTCCCTGCTCACCCGCCCCCGCCCGCCCCAGCCCGCCCCCGCCCCCGCTCGCCCAATCTCGCACCAGTCCGCTCCTACCAGGCCCGACCGCCCCCAAAAGCCCACCCGCCCCTGCCCCCCCGCCCCGACTCGCCCCTGCCAGACCCCGCCAGACACCGCCCGCCCCCGCCCTCCCCCGCCCGCCCCTGACCGCCCCCGCCCGGCCGGGACACTCCGCCCGCCACCGCCTGCCACCACCCGCTCACGCCCGCCCCCGTCCGCCCCCGCTCGCCACTGCCTACACCCGTCCGCCACTGCCCGACCCTGCCCGCACCTGTCCATCCTCGCCCGCCCACTCCCGCCTACACCCGTCCACCCCTGCCCGCCCCAGTCCGCCCCCGTCCGCCCCCGTCAGCCCCCGTCCGCCCCCGTCCACTCCCGCCCGCCCCCGCCCGGCCCGCCAACACCCACCAGCCCCCGCCCACCCCCGCCCGCCCCAGCACGCCCCCGCCCGCCCCCGCCCGCATCCGCTTTCCTCCGCCTGCTTCCGTCTGCTTCCGCCTGCCCCCGCCTAACCCCGCCAAGGAAGACCGATGACACGTGAGAAAACGCGAAAAAGGAGAATGAACGATTTTGATCGCAATGGAAGACCGAAAAAACGAAAAAAAAACAAAGAAAGAAGAAAGAACGAGTTTGATTTACAAGAAAGACCGATAGATCCAGAGAAATCGGCAGAAAGAACGATAATTGAGTTTGATCTCCAAGGAAGACCGATGACACGGGAGAAAACGCGAGAAAGCAGAATGAACGAGATTCATAGCCAAGGTAGACCAAAAACATGGGAGAAAGCGAACGAAAGAAGAAAGAACGAGTTTGATTTCCAAGGAAGACCAAAAATACTGTAGAAAACGCGTAAAATATGAATGCATAAGTTTGATCGCCAAGAAGGACCAATAAAACAGGAGAAATTGCGAAAAAGAAGAATGAGCAGGTTTGATTTCCAAGGAAGACCAATAACACGGTGGAAAACGCTAGAAAGAAGAATGATGGAGTTTGATCGCCAACGAAGACCTATATAACAGGAGAAATTGCGAAAAAGAAGAATGAGCAGGTTTGATTTCCAAGGAAGACCAATAACACGGTGGAAAACGCTAGAAAGAAGAATGATGGAGTTTGATCGCCAACGAAGACCGATAAAACCAGAGAAAAAGAGAGAAAGAAGGATAATTGAATTCGATCGCAGAGGAAGACCGATAATACGGGAGAAAACGCGAGAAAAGAGAATGAACGATTGAACCCCACCCCCCCCCCCCCCACGACACCACCTCCCCCGCCCCCGCCTTCCCCCGCCTGCTTCCGCCAGACACCTCTCGCCCCCGCCCATCCCCGCCAGCCCCCTCCCGCCACAGTACGACCTCGCCCACCCCTACCCTCCCCCGCCCTCCACTGACCGCCCTCGCCATCCGCCGCCCGCCCCCATCCGCCCCCGATCGCCCCCACGTGCCTCTGCCAGCCCTGCCTGCCCCTGCCTGCCCCGCTCCCCAAGCCAGCCCAGCCTGACCCCGCCTGCCTCCGCCTGCCCCCGCCCGCCCCCGCCTGCCCCCGCCTGCTTCCGCCTGCCCCCGCCTCCCCCAGCCTCCCCCCGCCTGCCCCTGCCTGCCCCAGCCTGCCCCCGCCGGACCCCGCTTGCCCCCGCCTGCCCCCGCCTGCCCACGCCTGCCCCCTCCTGCCCTGCGTGCCCCCACCTTCCCCCGTTTGACACAGCCTACCCCCGCCAGCCCCGCCTGACACCGCCTGCCCCCGCCTGCCCCCGCCTGCCCCCTCCTGCCCCTGCCTGCCCCCGCTTCCCCCGCCTGTCCCCGCCTGCCCACGACTGTCACCGCCTGCCATGCGTGCCCCCGCTTTCCCCCATTTAACACAGCCTGCCCCTTCCCGCCCAACCCCACCCGCCCCCGCCCACCCCCGCCCACCCCCGCCCGGCCCGGCACACCCCGCCACCAACCTCCCGCCCCGGCCCGCCCATGCCCGCCCCCGTCTGCCCCCGCTCGCCCACGCCTACACACGTCCGCCCCTGCCCGCCCCCGCCCTCTCCCGTCCTCCCTCGCCCGCCCGCTTTCGCCCGCCCCCGTCCAACCCCGCCCGATCCCGCCTACACCCGTCCGCCCATGCCCGCCCCCGCCAGCCCCCGTTCGCCCCCGACTACACCCGTCCGCCCCTGCCCGCCTCCGCCCCCCCCGGCCCCTCACGTCCGCCCAAGCCCGCCCGCTTCCGCCCGCCCCCGCCCGTCCTACCTTCCCCAGCCAGCCCCGCCTGACCCCGCCCGGTTCCACCCGCACGCCCCCGCCCGCCTCCGCCCGCCCCGGCCTGCCCCCGCCTGCCTCCGCCTGCTCCGCCTGCTTCCCCCTGCCCCGCCTACATCCGCCTGCCCCAGCCCGCCCCTGCCCGCCTTCGCCCGCCGCTGCCCGCCTTCGTCCGCCTCCGCCTGCCCCCGCCCGACACAGCCCGCCCCCACACGCCCCCTCCCCCACCGACCGCCCTCGCCATCCGCTGCCCGCCCCCATCCGCCCCCGATCGCCCCCACGTGCCTCTGCCAGCCTGGCCTGCCCCTGCCTGACCACGCCTGCCCCAGCCAGCCCAGCCTGACCCCGCCCTCCCCCTCCAGATTCCGCCCGCCTTCGCCCGCCCCCGCCCGCCACCTCCTGCCACCGCCCGCCCCAACTCGCCCTCTCCCGCACCGGCCCGCCCCCGCCCCCGTCCGCACCCGCCCGCCCACGCCCTTCCCCGCCCTTCCCCGCCCGCCCTTTGCCCACCTTCGCCCGCCCCCGCCCGCCCCCACTCGCCCCCACTCGCCCCTCCTCCGCCTTCACCGCCTACCCCTTCCTGCCACCGCCTGCCACGCCTTCACCTTCCAACCCCCGCCTGCCCCGCCCGCCCCTTTACGCCCCCGCCCGCCCGAGCCTGCACCGCCTCCAGCCCTCGCACGCCCCCGCCCGCCCCCGCCCGCCCCCGCCCGCCTACGCCCACCTCCGCCCACCCCCGCCTGCTTTGGCCTGCCCCTGCCTGCCCTCGCCTGCCCCCGCTTGCCCCCGCCAGAATAATTGAGTTTTATCGCCAAGGAAGTCCACTGACACGTGAGAAAACGCAAAAAAGGAGAATGAAGGAGTTTGATCGTAAAGATAGACCGAATAAACAGAGAGAAAACGGAAGAAAAAGGATAATTGAGTTTGATCGCCATGGAAGACCGATAACACGGGAGAAAACGCGAGGTACGAGTTTGATTTTCAAAGAAGATCAATAACACAGAAGAAAACGCGAGAAAGAAAAATGAAGGAGTTTGATCTACAAGAAAGAACGAAAAAACAGAGAAAACGGGAGAAAGATAGATAATTGAGTTTGATTTCCAAGGAAGACCAATAACACGGGAGAAAACGCGAGAAAGAAGAAAGTACGAGTTTGATTTTCAAAGAAGACCAATATCACAGAAGAAAACGCGATAAAGAAAAATGAAGGAGTTTGATCTACAAGAAAGAACGATAAAAACAGAGAAAACTGGAGAAAGATAGATAATTGAGTTTGATTTCCAAGGAAGACCAATAACACGGGAGAAAACGCGAGAAAGAAGAATTAAGGAGTTTGATCGTCAAGATAGACGGATAGAATAGTCCCCGCCATCCCACTCCCGCCACAGCCCGCCCTCGACCACCCAAGCCCTCCCCCGCCCACCACCGACCGCCCTCGCCTTCCGCCGCCCCGCCCCCATATGCCCCCCGATCGCCCCCACGTGCCCCTGCTAGCTCTACCTGCCCCTGCCTGACCCCGACTGCCCTAGCCAGCCCCGCCTGAACCCACCTCCCCACGCCTGCCCCCGCCTGCCCCTGCCGGCCCAAGTCTGCCCCTGCCTGCCCCCGCCATCCCCCGCCTTCCCCCACCTGCCCCAGCCTGCCCACGCCTGCTCCCGCCTGCCCACGCCTGCCCCCGCCCGCCCACGCCTGCCCCCGCCTGCCCTGCGCTCCCCCGCCTTCCCCCGTTTGACCCAGCCTGCCCCTGCCCCCCCCCCGCCCGTCAACGCCCGCCCCCGCCACCCACCGCCCACCCCCACCCGTCCCCCGCCAACCCCCGATCGGCCCGGCCCACCCCCGCCCGCCACCTCCCGCCCCGGATTGATCACGCCCGCCCCCGTTTGCCCCCGCTCGCCTCCGCCTACACCAGTCCGCCCCTGCCCGCCACCGCCCGCTCCCGTACTCCCTCGCCCGCCCGCTTTCGCCCGCCCCCGTCCACCCCCGCCCACTCCCGCCTACACCCGTCCGCCCCTGCCCGCCCCCGCCCGCCCTCGTCCACCCCCGCCTACACCCGTTCTCCCCTGCCCGCCCCCGCAACACCCGCCCGCTCGCGTCCGCCCAAGCCCGCCCGCCCCAGCCCGCCCTACCTGCCACAGCCAGCCCCGCCTTACCCCCGCCCGCTTCCGCCCGCACGCCCCCCCCTGCCCGGCCCCGCCCGCCCGGGCCCGCCCCCGCTCGCCCCGCCTCCGCCTTACCCGCCTGCACCTTCCTGCCACCGCCTGCTCCCGCCTGCCCCCGCCTGCTCCTTCCTACTCCCGCCTGCCCCGCCCGCCCTCCCCCCGCCAGACACCGACCGTCTTTGCCCGCCCCCACCCGCCACTGGCCGCCACCACCCGCCCACGCCCTCCCCCGCCCGCCCCGCTCGCCCCTCCCGCCCCCGCTCGCCCCGCCTCCGCCTTCTTCGCCTGCCCCTTCCTGCCACCGCCTGCTCCCGCCTGCCCCCGCCTGAATAATTGAGTTGTATCGCCAAGGAAGGCCGATGACACGTGAGAAAACGCGAAAAAGGAGAATGAACGATTTTGATCGCAATGGAAGACCAAAAACATGGGAGAAAGCGAACGAAAGAAGAAAGAACGAGTTGGATTTCCAAGGAAGACCAATAACACTGTAGAAAACGCGAAAAAAAGAATGAATGAGTTTGATCGCCAAGAAGCACCAATATAACCATAGAAAACGGAAGAAAGAAGGATAATTTAGTTTGATGGCCAAGGAAGACCGATAATACGGGATAACACGCGAAAAAGAAGAAAGAACGAGTTTGATTTCCAAGGAAGACCAAAAAAACGGTGGAAAACGCTAGAAGGAAGAATGATTGAGTTTGATCGCCAACAAAGACCGATAAAACCAGAGAAATCGGGAGAAAGATGGATAATTGAATTTGATCGCAGAGGATGACCGATAACACGGGAGAAAATGCGAGAAAGAAGAAAGAACGAGTTTGATTTCCAAGAAGGACCAATAACACGGGAGAAAACGCGTAAAAGAAGAATGAAGGAGTTTGATCACCAAGAAAGACCAATAAAACCATGAAAAACGGGAGAAAGAAGGATAATTGAGTTTTATCACCAAGGACGACCGATAATACGGGAGAAAACGCGAAAAAGAAAAAAGAACGAGTTTGTTTCCATGGAAGACCAATAACACAGGAGGAAAACGGGAGAAAGAAGAATGAAGGAGTTTGATCGTCAAGATAGACCAATAAAACAGAGAGAAAATGGGAGAAAAAGGAAAATTGAGTATAATCGCCAAAAAAGACCGATAACACGGGAGAAAACGCGAGAAAGAAGAAAGTACGAGTTTGATTTTCAAAGAAGACCAATAACACGGGAGAAAACGCGAGAAAGAAGAATTAAGGAGTTTGATCGTCAAGATAGACGGATAGAATAGAGTCTCCGCCATCCCACTCCCGCCACAGCCCGCCCTCGACCACCCAAGCCCTTCCCCGCCCACCACCGACCGCCCTCGCCTTCCGCCTCCCGCCCCTATCTGCCCCCGATCGCCCCCACGTGCCCCTGCCAGCTCTACCTGCCCCTGCCTGACATCGCCTGCCCTAGCCAGCCCCGCCTGAACCCGCCTGCCCCCGCCTGCCTCCGCCTGCCCACGCCTGCCCCCGCCTGCCCACGCCTGCCCCCGCCTGCCCCTGCCGGCCCAAGCCTGCCCCTGCCTGCCCCTGCCTTCCCCCGCCTGTCCCCACCTGCCCCAACCTGCCCCCGCCTGCTCCCGCCCTGCCCACGCCTGCCCCCGCCCGCCCACGCCTGCCCCCGCCTGCCCTGCGCTCCCTCGCCTTCCCCCGTTTGACCCAGCCTGGACCGGCCCGCCCCCGGCCGTCAACGCCCGCCCCCACCACCAACCGCCCACCCCCACCCGCCCCTGCCAACCCCCGACCGGCCCGGCCCACCCCCGCCCGCCAACTACCGCACCGGCCCGATCACGCCCGACCCGTTCGCCCCCCGCTCGCCCCCGCCTACACCCGTCCGCCCCTGCCCGCCCCCGCCCGCTCCCGTACTCCCTTGCCCGCCCGCTTTCGCCCGCCCCCGTCCACCCCCGTCCGCTCCCGCCTACACCCGTCCGCCCCTGCCCGCCCCCGCCCGCCCTCGTCCGCCCCCGCCTACACCCGTTCGCCCCTGCCCTTCCCCGCAACACCCGCCCGCTCGCGTCCGCCCAAGCCCGCCCGCCCCAGCCCGCCCTACATGCCACAGCCAGCCCCTCCTTACCCCGCCCGCTTCCGCCCGCACGCCCCCGCCCACCCGGGCCCGCCCTCCCAGGCCCGCCCCCGCTTGCCTCCGCCTGCCTCCGTCTGCTTCCGCCTGCTTCCCCCTGCCCCCGCCTACGCCCGCCTGCCCCAGCCCGCCCCTGCCCGCTCCCGCCCGCCCTCCCCCGCCAGACACCGCCCGCCTTTGCCCGTCCCCGCCCGCCACTGCTCGCCACCGCCCGCCCACGCCCGCCCCCGCCCGCCCCGCCCGCCCCTCCCGCCCCCGCTCGCCCCGCCTCCGCCTTCCCCGCCTGCCACCGCCTGCTCCCGCCTGCCCTCGCCTGCTCTTTCCTACACCCGCCTGCCCCGCCTTTTACGCCCCCGCCCGCCCGTGCCCGCCCGCCCCCTCCAGCCCTCGCACGCTCCCGCCCGCCACCGCCCTCCCCCGCCCGCCCCAGCCCGCCCCCGCCATCCCCCGCCCGCCCCCGCCCGCCCCCTCTCTCCCCCGCCTGCCCACGCCCGCCCACGCCCGCCTCCGCCCGCCCCCGCCTGTTCTCGCCTGCCCCCACCTGCCCCCGCCTGCCCTTGCCTGCCCCCGCTTGCCCCCGCCTGAATAATTGAGTTCTATCGCCAAGAAAGGCCGATTACACGTGAGAAAACGCGAAAAAGGAGAATGAACGATTTTGATCGCAATGGAAGACCGAAAACACGAATAAAAAAACAAAGAAAGAAGAAAGAACGAGTTTGATTTACAAGAAAGACCGATAGAACCAGAGAAATCGGCAGAAAGAACGATAATTGTGTTTGATCGCCAAGGAAGACCGATGACACGAAAGAAAACGCGAGAAAGGAGAATGAACGATATTGATCGACAAGGAAGACAGAAAACATGGGAGAAAGCAAACGAAAGAAGAAAGAACGAGTTGGATTTCCAAGGAAGACCAATAATACTGTAGAAAATGAATGAGTTTGATCGCCAAGAAGGACCAATAAATCCATAGAAAACGGGAGAAAGAAGGATAATTGAGTTTGATGGCCAAGGAAGACCGATAATACGAGAGAACACGCGAAAAAGAAGAAAGAACGAGTTTGATTTCCAAGGAAGACCAATAACACGGTGGAAAACGCTAGAAGGAAGAATGATTGAGTTTGATCGCCAACAAAGACCGATAAAACCAGAGAAATCGGGAGAAAGATGGATAATTGAATTTGACCGCAGAGGAAAACCGATAACACGGGAGAAAATGCGAGAAAGAAGAAAGAACGAGTTTGATTTCCAAGAAAGACCAATAACACGGGAGAAAACGCGTAAAAGAAGAATGAAGGAGTTTGATCACCAAGAAAGACGAATAAAACCATAAAAAACGGGAGAACGAAGGATTATTGAGTTTGATCACCAAGGAAGACCATAATACGGGAGAAAACGCGAGAAAGAAGAAAGAACGAGTTTTATTTCCAAGAAAGACCGATAGAACCAGTGAAAACGGCAGAAAGAACGATAATTGAGTTTGATCTCCAAGGAAGACCGATGACACGGGAGAAAACGCGAGAAAGGAGAATGAACGAGATTCATAGCCAAGGTAGACCAAAAACATGGGAGAAAGCGAACGAAAGAAGAAAGAACGAGTTTGATTTCCAAAGAAGACCAAAAATACTGTAGAAAACGCGTAAAAAAAGAATGAATGAGCTTGATCGCCAAGAGGGACCAATAAAACCATAGAAAACGGGAGAAAGAATGATAATTGAGTTTTATGGCCAAGGAAGACCCATAATACGGGAGAAAATGCGAAAAAGAAGAATGAAGGAGTTTGATCACCAAGAAAGACCAATAAAACCATAGAAAACAGGAGAACGAAGGATAATTGAGTTTGATAACCAAGGAAGACCATAATACGGGAGAAAACGCGAGAAAGAAGAAAGAACGAGATTGATCGCCAAGGAACACCAAAAACATGGGAGAAAGCGAAAGAAAGAAGAAAGAACGAGTTGGATTTCCAAGGAAGACCAAAAATACTGTAGAAAACGCGAAAAAAAGAATGAATGAGTTTGATCGCCAAGAGGGACCAATAAAACCATAGAAAACGGGAGAAAGATGGATAATTGAGTTTGATGGCCAAGGAAGACCGATAATACGGGAAAACACGCAAAAAAGAAGAAAGACCCCGCCTGACCAAACCAGCCCCGCCTGAACCCGCCTGCCCCCGCCTGCCTCCGCCTGCCCCCGCCTGCCCTTGCCTGCCCTGCCTGCCTCCGCCTGCCCCCGCCTGCCCCTGCCGGCCCACGCCTGCACCTGCCGGCCCCTTCCTGCCCCCGCCTTCCCTTGCCTGCCCCCGCCTGCCCCAGCCTGCTCCCGCCTGCCCCCGCCTGCCCCCGCCTGCCCTGCGCTCCCCCGCCTTCCCCCGTTTGACCCAGCCTGCCCTCGCCCGCCCCCGCCCGTCAACGCTCGCCCCCGCCACCCACCGCCCACCCCCACCCGCCCCCGCCAACACCCGACCGGCCCGGCCCACCCCGCCCGCCACCTCCCGCCCCAGCCCGATCCAACCCGCCCCCGTTCGCCCCCGCTCGCCCCCGCCTACACCCGTCCGCCCCTCCCCGCCCCCGCCCGCTCCCGTACTCCCTCGCGCGCCCCCTTTCGCCCACCCCCGTCCACCCCCGCCCGCTCCCGCCTACACCCGTCCGCCCCTGCCCGCCCCCGCCCGCCCTCGTCCGCCCCCGCCTACACCCGTTCGCCCCTGCCCGCCCCGGCAACCCCCGCCCGCTCGCGTCCGCCCAATCCCGCCCGCCCCAGCCCGCCCTACCTGCCACAGCCAGCCCCGCCTTACCCCGCCCGCTTCCGCCCGCACGCCCCCACCCGCCCGGCCCCGCCCGCCCCCGCCTGCCTCATCCTGCTTCCCCCTGCCCCCGCCTACGCCCGCCTGCCCCCGCCAGACACCGTCAGCCTTTGCCCGCCCCCCTCACGCCACCGCCCGCCACTTCCCGCCACCGCACGCCCCCGCCAGCCCCCGCCCTCCCCTGCCCACCCCCGCCCGCCCCCTCTTGCCCCCGCTCGTCCCTGCTCGCCCCGCCTCCGCCTTCCCCGCCTCCTCCTTCCTTCCACCGCCTGCTCCCGCCTGCCCCCGCCTGCTTTTTTCTACACCCGCCTGCCCCGCCCGCCCCTTTACGCCCCCGCCTGCCCGTGCCCGCCCGCCCCCTGCTGCCCTCGCACGCTCCCGCCCGCTTCCGCCCGCCCACGCCCGCCCCCGCCCGCCCCTGCCCGCCCCCGCATTCCCCCGCCCGCCCTTGCACTCCCCAGCCCGCCCTCGCACGCCCCCGCCCGCCCACGCCCGCCCACGTCCGCCCACGCCCGCCCACGCCGGCTCCGCCCGCCCTCGCCTGCCTTCACCTGTCCCCGCTTGCCTCCGCCTGCCCTTGTTTGCCCCCGCTTGCCCCTGCCTGAATAATTGAGTTCTATCGCCAAGGAAGGCAGATGACACTTGACAAAACGCGAAATAGGCGAATGAACGATTTTGATCGCAACGGAAGACCGAAAACACGAAAAAAAAAACAAAGAAATAAGAAAGAACGAGTTTGATTTACAAGAAATACCGATAGAACCAGAGAAATCGGCAGAAAGAACGATAATTGTGTTTGATCGCCAAGGAAGACTGATGACACGGAAGAAAATGCGAGAAAGGAGAATGAACGAGATTGATCGCCAAGGAAGACCAAAATCATGGGAGAAAGCGAACGAAAGAAGAAAGAACGAGTTGGATTTCCAAGGAAGACCAATAATACTGTAGAAAACGCGAAAAAAAGAATGAATGAGTTTGATCGCCAAGAAGGACCAATAAAACCATAGAAAACGGGAGAAAGGAGAAAGAAAGAGTTTGAATACCAAGGAAGACCAATAAATCGGGAGAAAAGGCGAGAAAGAAGAATGAAGGTGTTTGATTGACAAGAAGTTCCGATAATAACAGTGAAAACGGGAGAAAGATGGATAATTGAGTTTGATCGCCAAGGAAGACCGATAATACGGAAGAATACGCGAGAAAGAAAAAAAAACGAGTTTGATTTCCAAGGAAGACCAATAACACGGGAGAAAACGCGAGAAAAAAAATGAAGGAGTTTGATCGTCAAGATATACCAATAAAACAGAGAGAAAATGTGAGAAAGAAGGATAATTGAGTTTAATCGCCAAGGAAGACCGATAACACGGGAGAAAACGCGAGAAAGAATAAAGTACGAGTTTGATTTTCAAAGAAGATCAATAACACAGAAGAAAACGCGAGAAAGAAAAATGAAGGAGTTTGATCTACAAGAAAGAAGGATAAAAACAGAGAAAACGGGAGAAATATAGATAATTGAGTTTGATTTCCAAGGAAAACCAATAACACGGGAGAAAACGCGAGAAAGAAGAATTAAGGAGTTTGATCGTCAAGATAGACGGATAGAATAGAGTCCCCGCCATCCCACTCCCGCCACAACCCGCCCTCGACCAGCCAAGCCCTCCCCCGCCCACCACCGACCGCCCTCGCCTTCCGCCGCCCACCCCTATCTGCCCCCGATTGCCCCCACGTGCCCCTGCCAGCTCTGCCTGCCCCTGCCTGACCCCGCCTGCCCTAGCCAGCCCCGCCTGAACCCGCCTGCCCCCGCCTGCCTCCGCCTGCCCACGCCTGCCCCCGCCTGCCCCCGCCTGCCCCTGCCGTCCCAAGCCTGCCCCTGCCGGCCCAAGCCTGCCCCTGCCTTCCCCCGCCTGCCCCCGCCTGCCCCAGCCTGCCCCGCCTGCCCCAGCCTGCCCTGCGCTCCCCCGCCTTCCCCCGTTTGACCCAGCCTTCCCCTGCCCGCCCCCGCCCGTCAACGCCCGCCCCCGCCACACACCGCCCACCCCCACCCGCCCCGGCCAACCTTCGACCGGCCTGGCCCACCCCGCCCGCCACCTCCCGCCCCGGCCCGATCACGCCCGCCCCCGTTTGCCCCCGCTCGCCCACGCCTACACCCGTCCGCATCTTCCCGCCCCCGACCGCTCCCGTACTCCCTCGCCCGCCCGCTTTCGCCCGCCCCCGTCCACCACCGCCCCACTCCCGCCTACACCCGTCCGTCCCTGCCCGCCCCCGCCCGCCCTCGTCCGCCCCCGCCTACACCCGTTCGTTCCTGCCCGCCCCCGCAACCCCCGCCCGCTCGCGTCCGCCCAAGCCCGCCCGCCCCAGCCCGCCCTACCTGCCACAGCCAGCCCCGCCTTACCCCCGCCCGCTTCCGCCCGCACGCCCCCGCCCGCCCGGCCCCGCCCGCCCGCGCCCGCCACCGCCAGCCCCCCTCCCCTGCTAGCCCCGCCTGCCCCCGCCTGACACCGCTTGTCCCCGCTTGCCACCGCATGTTCTTACATGGCTCAGCCAGCCCCCCGCTGCCACCCGCCCACCCCGCCCGCCCCCACCTGCCCCGCCCGCTTCCGCCCGACCCCCGTCTTCTTCTGCAATCTCCCGCCTACCCTTGCCTGCCAGCGCCAGCCCCCGCCCGCTACCGCCCGCCCCCGTCCTCCCCCGTCCGCCCCCGTCTGCACCCGCCTGCCCCTCCTGCCCTCGCCTGCCCCCGCCTGCAAAAGCTTGCTTTTGCCTGCCTTCGCCTGCCCCCGCCTACACCCGTCCGCACCTGCCCGCCCCCGACAGCCACCGACCGCTCCCGTCCGCACCCACCCGCACCCCCCCGCCCGTCCCTGCTCACCCGCCCCCGCCCGCCCCAGCCCGCCCCCGTCCCCGCTCGCCCAATCTCGCACCAGTCCGCTCCTACCAGGCCCGACCGCCCCCAAAAGCCCACCCGCCCCTGCCCCCCCGCCCCGAGTCGCCCCTGCCAGACCCCGCCAGACACCGCCCGCCCCCGCCCTCCCCCGCCCTCCCCCGCCCGCCCCTGACCGCCCCCGCCCGGCCGGGACACTCCGCCCGCCACCGCCTGCCACCACCCGCTCACGCCCCGCCCCCGTCCGCCCCCGCTCGCCACTGCCTACACCCGTCCGCCACTGCCCGACCCTGCCCGCACCTGTCCATCCTCGCCCGCCCACTCCCGCCTACACCCGTCCACCCCTGCCCGCCCCAGTCCGCCCCCGTCCGCCCCCGTCAGCCCCCGTCCGCCCCCGTCCACCCCCGCCCGCCCCCGCCCGGCCCGCCAACACCCACCAGCCCCCGCCCACCCCCGCCCGCCCCAGCACGCCCCCGCCCGCCCCCGCCCGCATCCGCTTTCCTCCGCCTGCTTCCGTCTGCTTCCGCCTGCCCCCGCCTAACCCCGCCAAGGAAGACCGATGACACGTGAGAAAACGCGAAAAAGGAGAATGAACGATTTTGATCGCAATGGAAGACCGAAAAAACGAAAATAAAACAAAGAAAGAAGAAAGAACGAGTTTGATTTACAAGAAAGACCGATAGATCCAGAGAAATCGGCAGAAAGAACGATAATTGAGTTTGATCTCCAAGGAAGACCGATGACACGGGAGAAAACGCGAGAAAGCAGAATGAACGAGATTCATAGCCAAGGTAGACCAAAAACATGGGAGAAAGCGAACGAAAGAAGAAAGAACGAGTTTGATTAAGGAAGACCAAAAATACTGTAGAAAACGCGTAAAATATGAATGCATGAGTTTGATCGCCAAGAAGGACCAATAAAACAGGAGAAATTGCGAAAAAGAAGAATGAGCAGGTTTGATTTCCAAGGAAGACCAATAACACGGTGGAAAACGCTAGAAAGAAGAATGATGGAGTTTGATCGCCAACGAAGACCTATATAACAGGAGAAATTGCGAAAAAGAAGAATGAGCAGGTTTGATTTCCAAGGAAGACCAATAACACGGTGGAAAACGCTAGAAAGAAGAATGATGGAGTTTGATCGCCAACGAAGACCGATAAAACCAGAGAAAAAGAGAGAAAGAAGGATAATTGAATTCGATCGCAGAGGAAGACCGATAATACGGGAGAAAACGCGAGAAAAGAGAATGAACGATTGAACCCCACCCGCCCCCCCCCCCCCACGACACCACCTCCCCCGCCCCCGCCTTCCCCCGCCTGCTTCCGCCAGACACCTCTCGCCCCCGCCCATCCCCGCCAGCCCCCTCCCGCCACAGCACGACCTCGCCCACCCCTACCCTCCCCCGCCCTCCACTGACCGCCCTCGCCATCCGCCGCCCGCCCCCATCCGCCCCCGATCGCCCCCCACGTGCCTCTGCCAGCCCTGCCTGCCCCGCTCCCCCAGCCAGCCCAGCCTGACCCCGCCTGCCCCCGCCCGCCCCCGCCTGCCCCCGCCTGCTTCCGCCTGCCCCCGCCTCCCCCCGCCTCCCCCCGCCTGCCCCTGCCTGCCCAAGCCTGCCCCCGCCGGACCCCGCTTGCCCCCGCCTGCCCCCACCTGCCCACGCCTGCCCCCTCCTGCCCTGCGTGCCCCCACCTTCCCCCGTTTGACACAGCCTACCCCCGCCAGCCCCGCCTGACACCGCCTGCACCCGCCTGCCCCCGCCTGCCCCCTCCTGCCCCTGCCTGCCCCCGCTTCCCCCGCCTGTCCCCGCCTGCCCACGACTGTCACCGCCTGCCCTGCGTGCCCCCGCTTTCCCCCATTTAACACAGCCTGCCCCTTCCCGCCCAACCCCACCCGCCCCCGCCCACCCCCGCCCGGCCCGGCACACCCCGCCACCAACCTCCCGCCCCGGCCCGCCAATGCCCGCCCCCGTCTGCCCCCGCTCGCCCACGCCTACACCCGTCCGCCCCTGCCCGCCCCCGCCCTCTCCCGTCCTCCCTCGCCCGCCCGCTTTCGCCCGCCCCCGTCCAACCCCGCCCGATCCCGCCTACACCCGTCCGCCCATGCCCGCCCCCGCCAGCCCCCGTTCGCCCCCGACTACACCCGTCCGCCCCTGCCCGCCTCCGCCCCCCCCCCCCGGCCCCTCACATCCGCCCAAGCCCGCCCGCTTCCGCCCGCCCCCGCCCGTCCTACCTTCCCCAGCCAGCCCCGCCTGACCCCGCCCGGTTCCACCCGCACGCCCCCGCCCGCCTCCGCCCGCCCCGGCCTGCCCCCGCCTGCCTCCGCCTGCTCCGCCTGCTTCCCCCTGCCCCGCCTACATCCGCCTGCCCCAGCCCGCCCCTGCCCGCCTTCGCCCGCCGCTGCCCGCCTTCGTCCGCCTCCGCCTGCCCCCGCCCGACACAGCCCGCCCCCACACGCCCCCTCCCCCACCGACCGCCCTCGCCATCCGCTGCCCGCCCCCATCCGCCCCCGATCGCCCCCACGTGCCTCTGCCAGCCTTGCCTGCCCCTGCCTGACCACGCCTGCCCCAGCCAGCCCAGCCTGACCCCGCCCTCCCCCTCCAGATTCCGCCCGCCCCCGTCCGCACCCGCCCGCCCACGCCCTTCCCCGCCCTTCCCCCGCCCGCCCTTTGCCCACCTTCGCCCGCCCCCGCCCGCCCCCACTCGCCCCCACTCGCCCCTCCTCCGCCTTCACCGCCTACCCCTTCCTGCCACCGCCTGCCACGCCTTCACCTTCCAACCCCCGCCTGCCCCGCCCGCCCCTTTACGCCCCCGCCCGCCCGAGCCTGCACCGCCTCCAGCCCTCGCACGCCCCCGCCCGCCCCCGCCCGCTCCCGCCCGCCCCCGCCCGCCCCCGCCCGCCTACGCCCACCTCCGCCCGCCCCCGCCTGCTTTGGCCTGCCTCTGCCTGCCCTCGCCTGCCCCCGCTTGCCCCTGCCAGAATAATTGAGTTTTATCGCCAAGGAAGACCACTGACACGTGAGAAAACGCGAAAAAGGAGAATGAAGGAGTTTGATCGTAAAGATAGACCGAATAAACAGAGAGAAAACGGGAGAAAAAGGATAATTGAGTTTGATCGCCATGGAAGACCGATAACACGGGAGAAAACGCGAGAAAGAAGAAAGTACGAGTTTGATTTTCAAAGAAGATCAATAACACAGAAGAAAACGCGAGAAAGAAAAATGAAGGAGTTTGATCTACAAGAAAGAACGAAAAAACAGAGAAAACGGGAGAAAGATAGATAATTGAGTTTGATTTCCAAGGAAGACCAATAACACGGGAGAAAACGCGAGAAAGAAGAAAGTACGAGTTTGATTTTCAAAGAAGACCAATATCACAGAAGAAAACGCGATAAAGAAAAATGAAGGAGTTTGATCTACAAGAAAGAACGATAAAAACAGAGAAAACGGGAGAAAGATAGATAATTGAGTTTGATTTCCAAGGAAGACCAATAACACGGGAGAAAACGCGAGAAAGAAGAATTAAGGAGTTTGATCGTCAAGATAGACGGATAGAATATTCCCCGCCATCCCACTCCCGCCACAGCCCGCCCTCGACCACCCAAGCCCTCCCCCGCCCACCACCGACCGCCCTCGCCTTCCGCCGCCCGCCCCCATATGCCCCCGATCGCCCCCACGTGCCCCTGCCAGCTCTACCTGCCCCTGCCTGACCCCGACTGCCCTAGCCAGCCCCGCCTGAACCCGCCTCCCCACGCCTGCCCCCGCCTGCCCCTGCCGGCCCAAGTCTGCCCCTGCCTGCCCCCGCCATCCCCCGCCTTCCCCCACCTGCCCCAGCCTGCCCACGCCTGCTCCCGCCTGCCCACGCCTGCCCCCGCCCGCCCACACCTGCCCCCGCCTGCCCTGCGCTCCCCCGCCTTCCCCCGTTTGACCCAGCCTGCCCCTGCCCCCCCCCCGCCCGTCAACGCCCGCCCCCGCCACCCACCGCCCACCCCAACCCGTCCCCGCCAACCCCCGATCGGCCCGGCCCACCCCGCCCGCCACCTCCCGCCCCGGATTGATCACGCCCGCCCCCGTTTGCCCCCGCTCGCCCCGCTTACACACGTCCGTCCCTGCCCGCCCCCGCCCGCTCCCGTACTCCCTCGCCCGCCCGCTTTCGCCCGCCCCCGTCCACCCCCGCCCACTCCCGCCTACACCCGTCCGCCCCTGCCCGCCCCCGCCCGCCCTCGTCCGCCCCCGCCTACACCCGTTCGCCCCTGCCCGCCCCCGCAACACCCGCCCGCTCGCGTCCGCCCAAGCCCGCCCGCCCCAGCCCGCCCTACCTGCCACAGCCAGCCCCGCCTTACCCCGCCCGCTTCCGCCCGCACGCCCCCCCTGCCCGGCCCCGCCTGCCCGGGCCCGCCCCCGCTCGCCCCGCCTCCGCCTTACCCGCCTGCCCCTTCCTGCCACCGCCTGCTCCCGCCTGCCCCCGCCTGCTCCTTCCTACTCCCGCCTGCCCCGCCCGCCCTCCCCCGCCAGACACCGACCGTCTTTGCCCGCCCCCACCCGCCACTGGCCGCCACCACCCGCCCACGCCCTCCCCCGCCCGCCCCGCTCGCCCCTCCCGCCCCCGCTCGCCCCGCCTCCGCCTTCTTCGCCTGCCCCTTCCTGCCACCGCCTGCTCCCGCCTGCCCCCGCCTGAATAATTGAGTTGTATCGCCAAGGAAGGCCGATGACACGTGAGAAAACGCGAAAAAGGAGAATGAACGATTTTGATCGCAATGGAAGACCAAAAACACGGGAGAAAGCGAACGACAGAAGAAAGAACGAGTTGGATTTCCAAGGAAGACCAATAACACTGTAGAAAACGCGAAAAAAAGAATGAATGAGTTTGATCGCCAAGAAGGACCAATATAACCATAGAAAACGGGAGAAAGAAGGATAATTGAGTTTGATGGCCAAGGAAGACCGTACGGGATAACACGCGAAAAAGAAGAAAGAACGAGTTTGATTTCCAAGGAAGACCAAAAAAACGGTGGAAAACGCTAGAAGGAAGAATGATTGAGTTTGATCGCCAACAAAGACCGATAAAACCAGAGAAATCGGGAGAAAGATGGATAATTGAATTTGATCGCAGAGGATGACCGATAACACGGGAGAAAATGCGAGAAAGAAGAAAGAACGAGTTTGATTTCCAAGAAGGACCAATAACACGAAAGAAAACGCGTAAAAGAAGAATGAAGGAGTTTGATCACCAAGAAAGACCAATAAAACCATGAAAAACGGGAGAAAGAAGGATAATTGAGTTTTATCACCAAGGAAGACCGATAATACGGGAGAAAACGCGAAAAAGAAAAAAGAACGAGTTTGTTTCCATGGAAGACCAATAACATAGGAGAAAACGGGAGAAAGAAGAATGAAGGAGTTTGATCGTCAAGATAGACCAATAAAACAGAGAGAAAATGGTAGAAAAAGGAAAATTGAGTATAATCGCCAAAAAAGACCGATAACACGGGAGAAAACGCGAGAAAGAAGAAAGTACGAGTTTGATTTTCAAAGAAGACCAATAACACGGGAGAAAACGCGAGAAAGAAGAATTAAGGAGTTTGATCGTCAAGATAGACGGATAGAATAGAGTCCCCGCCATCCCACTCCCGCCACAGCCCGCCCTCGACCACCCAAGCCCTTCCCCGCCCACCACCGACCGCCCTCGCCTTCCGCCTCCCGCCCCTATCTGCCCCCGATCGCCCCCACGTGCCCCTGCCAGCTCTACCTGCCCCTGCCTGACATCGCCTGCCCTAGCCAGCCCCGCCTGAACCCGCCTGCCCCCGCCTGCCTCCGCCTGCCCACGCCTGCCCCCGCCTGCCCACGCCTGCCCCCGCCTGCCCCTGCCGGCCCAAGCCTGCCCCTGCCTGCCCCCGCCTTCCCCCGCCTGTCCCCACCTGCCCCAGCCTGCCCCCGCCTGCTCCCGCCTGCCCACGCCTGCCCCCGCCCGCCCACGCCTGCCCCCGCCTGCCCTGCGCTCCCCCGCCTTCCCCCGTTTGACCCAGCCTGGACCGGCCCGCCCCCGGCCGTCAACGCCCGCCCCCGCCACCAACCGCCCACCCCCACCCGCCCCTACCAACCCCCGACCGGCCCGGCCCACCCCGCCCGCCAACTACCGCACCGGCCCGATCACGCCCGACCCGTTCGCCCCCGCTCGCCCCCGCCTACACCCGTCCGCCCCTGCCCGCCCCCCGCCCGCTCCCGTACTCCCTTGCCCGCCCGCTTTCGCCCGCCCCCGTCCACCCCCGTCCGCTCCCGCCTACACCCGTCCGCCCCTGCCCGCCCCCGCCCGCCCTCGTCCGCCCCCGCCTACACCCGTTCGCCCCTGCCCTTCCCCGCAACACCCGCCCGCTCGCGTCCGCCCAAGCCCGCCCGCCCCAGCCCGCCCTACATGCCACAGCCAGCCCCTCCTTACCCCGCCCGCTTCCGCCCACACGCCCCCGCCCACCCGGGCCCGCCCTCCCAGGCCCGCCCCCCGCTTGCCTCCGCCTGCCTCCGCATGCTTCCGCCTGCTTCCCCCTGCCCCCGCCTACGCCCGCCTGCCCCAGCCCGCCCCTGCCCGCTCCCGTCCGCCCTCCCCCGCCAGACACCGCCCGCCTTTGCCCGTCCCCGCCCGCCACTGCTCGCCACCGCCCGCCCACGCCCGCCCCCGCCCGCCCCGCCCGCCCCTCCCGCCCCCGCTCGCCCCGCCTCCGCCTTCCCCGCCTGCCACCGCCTGCTCCCGCCTGCCCTCGCCTGCTCTTTCCTACACCCACCAGCCCCCGCCCACCCCCGCCCGCCCCAGCACGCCCCCGCCCGCCCCCGCCCGCATCCGCTTTTCCTCCGCCTGCTTCCGTCTGCTTCCGCCTGCCCCCGCCTAACCCCGCCAAGGAAGACCGATGACACGTGAGAAAACGCGAAAAAGGAGAATGAACGATTTTGATCGCAATGGAAGACCGAAAAAACGAAAAAAAAACAAAGAAAGAAGAAAGAACGAGTTTGATTTACAAGAAAGACCGATAGATCCAGAGAAATCGGCAGAAAGAACGATAATTGAGTTTGATCTCCAAGGAAGACCGATGACACGGGAGAAAACGCGAGAAAGCAGAATGAACGAGATTTCATAGCCAAGGTAGACCAAAAACATGGGAGAAAGCGAACGAAAGAAGAAAGAACGAGTTTGATTTCCAAGGGAAGACCAAAAATACTGTAGAAAACGCGTAAAATATGAATGCATAAGTTTGATCGCCAAGAAGGACCAATAAAACAGGAGAAATTGCGAAAAAGAAGAATGAGCAGGTTTGATTTCCAAGGAAGACCAATAACACGGTGGAAAACGCTAGAAAGAAGAATGATGGAGTTTGATCGCCAACGAAGACCTATATAACAGGAGAAATTGCGAAAAAGAAGAATGAGCAGGTTTGATTTCCAAGGAAGACCAATAACACGGTGGAAAACGCTAGAAAGAAGAATGATGGAGTTTGATCGCCAACGAAGACCGATAAAACCAGAGAAAAAGAGAGAAAGAAGGATAATTGAATTCGATCGCAGAGGAAGACCGATAATACGGGAGAAAACGCGAGAAAAGAGAATGAACGATTGAACCCCACCCCCCCCCCCCCACGACACCACCTCCCCCGCCCCCGCCTTCCCCCGCCTGCTTCCGCCAGACACCTCTCGCCCCCGCCCATCCCCGCCAGCCCCCTCCCGCCACAGTACGACCTCGCCCACCCCTACCCTCCCCCGCCCTCCACTGACCGCCCTCGCCATCCGCCGCCCGCCCCCATCCGCCCCCGATCGCCCCCACGTGCCTCTGCCAGCCCTGCCTGCCCCTGCCTGCCCCGCTCCCCAAGCCAGCCCAGCCTGACCCCGCCTGCCTCCGCCTGCCCCCGCCCGCCCCCGCCTGCCCCCGCCTGCTTCCGCCTGCCCCCGCCTCCCCCAGCCTCCCCCCGCCTGCCCCTGCCTGCCCCAGCCTGCCCCCGCCGGACCCCGCTTGCCCCCGCCTGCCCCCGCCTGCCCACGCCTGCCCCCTCCTGCCCTGCGTGCCCCCACCTTCCCCCGTTTGACACAGCCTACCCCCGCCAGCCCCGCCTGACACCGCCTGCCCCCGCCTGCCCCCGCCTGCCCCCTCCTGCCCCTGCCTGCCCCCGCTTCCCCCGCCTGTCCCCGCCTGCCCACGACTGTCACCGCCTGCCATGCGTGCCCCCGCTTTCCCCCATTTAACACAGCCTGCCCCTTCCCGCCCAACCCCACCCGCCCCCGCCCACCCCCGCCCACCCCCGCCCGGCCCGGCACACCCCGCCACCAACCTCCCGCCCCGGCCCGCCCATGCCCGCCCCCGTCTGCCCCCGCTCGCCCACGCCTACACACGTCCGCCCCTGCCCGCCCCCGCCCTCTCCCGTCCTCCCTCGCCCGCCCGCTTTCGCCCGCCCCCGTCCAACCCCGCCCGATCCCGCCTACACCCGTCCGCCCATGCCCGCCCCCGCCAGCCCCCGTTCGCCCCCGACTACACCCGTCCGCCCCTGCCCGCCTCCGCCCCCCCCGGCCCCTCACGTCCGCCCAAGCCCGCCCGCTTCCGCCCGCCCCCGCCCGTCCTACCTTCCCCAGCCAGCCCCGCCTGACCCCGCCCGGTTCCACCCGCACGCCCCCGCCCGCCTCCGCCCGCCCCGGCCTGCCCCCGCCTGCCTCCGCCTGCTCCGCCTGCTTCCCCCTGCCCCGCCTACATCCGCCTGCCCCAGCCCGCCCCTGCCCGCCTTCGCCCGCCGCTGCCCGCCTTCGTCCGCCTCCGCCTGCCCCCGCCCGACACAGCCCGCCCCCACACGCCCCCTCCCCCACCGACCGCCCTCGCCATCCGCTGCCCGCCCCCATCCGCCCCCGATCGCCCCCACGTGCCTCTGCCAGCCTGGCCTGCCCCTGCCTGACCACGCCTGCCCCAGCCAGCCCAGCCTGACCCCGCCCTCCCCCTCCAGATTCCGCCCGCCTTCGCCCGCCCCCGCCCGCCACCTCCTGCCACCGCCCGCCCCAACTCGCCCTCTCCCGCACCGGCCCGCCCCCGCCCCCGTCCGCACCCGCCCGCCCACGCCCTTCCCCGCCCTTCCCCGCCCGCCCTTTGCCCACCTTCGCCCGCCCCCGCCCGCCCCCACTCGCCCCCACTCGCCCCTCCTCCGCCTTCACCGCCTACCCCTTCCTGCCACCGCCTGCCACGCCTTCACCTTCCAACCCCCGCCTGCCCCGCCCGCCCCTTTACGCCCCCGCCCGCCCGAGCCTGCACCGCCTCCAGCCCTCGCACGCCCCCGCCCGCCCCCGCCCGCCCCCGCCCGCCTACGCCCACCTCCGCCCACCCCCGCCTGCTTTGGCCTGCCCCTGCCTGCCCTCGCCTGCCCCCGCTTGCCCCCGCCAGAATAATTGAGTTTTATCGCCAAGGAAGACCACTGACACGTGAGAAAACGCAAAAAAGGAGAATGAAGGAGTTTGATCGTAAAGATAGACCGAATAAACAGAGAGAAAACGGGAGAAAAAGGATAATTGAGTTTGATCGCCATGGAAGACCGATAACACGGGAGAAAACGCGAGAAAGAAGAAAGTACGAGTTTGATTTTCAAAGAAGACCAATATCACAGAAGAAAACGCGATAAAGAAAAATGAAGGAGTTTGATCTACAAGAAAGAACGATAAAAACAGAGAAAACTGGAGAAAGATAGATAATTGAGTTTGATTTCCAAGGAAGACCAATAACACGGGAGAAAACGCGAGAAAGAAGAATTAAGGAGTTTGATCGTCAAGATAGACGGATAGAATAGTCCCCGCCATCCCACTCCCGCCACAGCCCGCCCTCGACCACCCAAGTCCTCCCCCGCCCACCACCGACCGCCCTCGCCTTCCGCCGCCCGCCCCCATATGCCCCCGATCGCCCCCACGTGCCCCTGCTAGCTCTACCTGCCCCTGCCTGACCCCGACTGCCCTAGCCAGCCCCCCCTGAACCCACCTCCCCACGCCTGCCCCCGCCTGCCCCTGCCGGCCCAAGTCTGCCCCTGCCTGCCCCCGCCATCCCCCGCCTTCCCCCACCTGCCCCAGCCTGCCCACGCCTGCTCCCGCCTGCCCACGCCTGCCCCCGCCCGCCCACGCCTGCCCCCGCCTGCCCTGCGCTCCCCCGCCTTCCCCCGTTTGACCCAGCCTGCCCCTGCCCCCCCCCGCCCGTCAACGCCCGCCCCCCGCCACCCACCGCCCACCCCCACCCGTCCCCGCCAACCCCCGATCGGCCCGGCCCACCCCGCCCGCCACCTCCCGCCCCGGATTGATCACGCCCGCCCCCGTTTGCCCCCGCTCGCCTCCGCCTACACCAGTCCGCCCCTGCCCGCCACCGCCCGCTCCCGTACTCCCTCGCCCGCCCGCTTTCGCCCGCCCCCGTCCACCCCCGCCCACTCCCGCCTACACCCGTCCGCCCCTGCCCGCCCCCGACCGCCCTCGTCCACCCCCGCCTACACCCGTTCTCCCCTGCCCGCCCCCGCAACACCCGCCCGCTCGCGTCCGCCCAAGCCCGCCCGCCCCAGCCCGCCCTACCTGCCACAGCCAGCCCCGCCTTACCCCGCCCGCTTCCGCCCGCACGCCCCCCCTGCCCGGCCCCGCCCGCCCGGGCCCGCCCCCGCTCGCCCCGCCTCCGCCTTACCCGCCTGCCCCTTCCTGCCACCGCCTGCTCCCGCCTGCTCCCGCCTGCCCCCGCCTGCTCCTTCCTACTCCCGCCTGCCCCGCCCGCCCTCCCCCGCCAGACACCGACCGTCTTTGCCCGCCCCCACCCGCCACTGGCCGCCACCACCCGCCCACGCCCTCCCCCGCCCGCCCCGCTCGCCCCTCCCGCCCCCGCTCGCCCCGCCTCCGCCTTCTTCGCCTGCCCCTTCCTGCCACCGCCTGCTCCCGCCTGCCCCCGCCTGAATAATTGAGTTGTATCGCCAAGGAAGGCCGATGACACGTGAGAAAACGCGAAAAAGGAGAATGAACGATTTTGATCGCAATGGAAGACCAAAAACATGGGAGAAAGCGAACGAAAGAAGAAAGAACGAGTTGGATTTCCAAGGAAGACCAATAACACTGTAGAAAACGCGAAAAAAAGAATGAATGAGTTTGATCGCCAAGAAGGACCAATATAACCATAGAAAACGGAAGAAAGAAGGATAATTTAGTTTGATGGCCAAGGAAGACCGATAATACGGGATAACACGCGAAAAAGAAGAAAGAACGAGTTTGATTTCCAAGGAAGACCAAAAAAACGGTGGAAAACGCTAGAAGGAAGAATGATTGAGTTTGATCGCCAACAAAGACCGATAAAACCAGAGAAATCGGGAGAAAGATGGATAATTGAATTTGATCGCAGAGGATGACCGATAACACGGGAGAAAATGCGAGAAAGAAGAAAGAACGAGTTTGATTTCCAAGAAGGACCAATAACACGGGAGAAAACGCGTAAAAGAAGAATGAAGGAGTTTGATCACCAAGAAAGACCAATAAAACCATGAAAAACGGGAGAAAGAAGGATAATTGAGTTTTATCACCAAGGACGACCGATAATACGGGAGAAAACGCGAAAAAGAAAAAAGAACGAGTTTGTTTCCATGGAAGACCAATAACACAGGAGAAAACGGGAGAAAGAAGAATGAAGGAGTTTGATCGTCAAGATAGACCAATAAAACAGAGAGAAAATGGGAGAAAAAGGAAAATTGAGTATAATCGCCAAAAAAGACCGATAACACGGGAGAAAACGCGAGAAAGAAGAAAGTACGAGTTTGATTTTCAAAGAAGACCAATAACACGGGAGAAAACGCGAGAAAGAAGAATTAAGGAGTTTGATCGTCAAGATAGACGGATAGAATAGAGTCTCCGCCATCCCACTCCCGCCACAGCCCGCCCTCGACCACCCAAGCCCTTCCCCGCCCACCACCGACCGCCCTCGCCTTCCGCCTCCCGCCCCTATCTGCCCCCGATCGCCCCCACGTGCCCCTGCCAGCTCTACCTGCCCCTGCCTGACATCGCCTGCCCTAGCCAGCCCCGCCTGAACCCGCCTGCCCCCGCCTGCCTCCGCCTGCCCACGCCTGCCCCCGCCTGCCCACGCCTGCCCCCGCCTGCCCCTGCCGGCCCAAGCCTGCCCCTGCCTGCCCCTGCCTTCCCCCGCCTGTCCCCACCTGCCCCAACCTGCCCCCGCCTGCTCCCGCCTGCCCACGCCTGCCCCCGCCCGCCCACGCCTGCCCCCGCCTGCCCTGCGCTCCCTCGCCTTCCCCCGTTTGACCCAGCCTGGACCGGCCCGCCCCCGGCCGTCAACGCCCGCCCCCACCACCAACCGCCCACCCCCACCCGCCCCTGCCAACCCCCGACCGGCCCGGCCCACCCCGCCCGCCAACTACCGCACCGGCCCGATCACGCCCGACCCGTTCGCCCCCGCTCGCCCCCGCCTACACCCGTCCGCCCCTGCCCGCCCCCGCCCGCTCCCGTACTCCCTTGCCCGCCCGCTTTCGCCCGCCCCCGTCCACCCCCGTCCGCTCCCGCCTACACCCGTCCGCCCCTGCCCGCCCCCGCCCGCCCTCGTCCGCCCCCGCCTACACCCGTTCGCCCCTGCCCTTCCCCGCAACACCCGCCCGCTCGCGTCCGCCCAAGCCCGCCCGCCCCAGCCCGCCCTACATGCCACAGCCAGCCCCTCCTTACCCCGCCCGCTTCCGCCCGCACGCCCCCGCCCACCCGGGCCCGCCCTCCCAGGCCCGCCCCCGCTTGCCTCCGCCTGCCTCCGTCTGCTTCCGCCTGCTTCCCCCTGCCCCCGCCTACGCCCGCCTGCCCCAGCCCGCCCCTGCCCGCTCCCGCCCGCCCTCCCCCGCCAGACACCGCCCGCCTTTGCCCGTCCCCGCCCGCCACTGCTCGCCACCGCCCGCCCACGCCCGCCCCCGCCCGCCCCGCCCGCCCCTCCCGCCCCCGCTCGCCCCGCCTCCGCCTTCCCCGCCTGCCACCGCCTGCTCCCGCCTGCCCTCGCCTGCTCTTTCCTACACCCGCCTGCCCCGCCTTTTACGCCCCCGCCCGCCCGTGCCCGCCCGCCCCCTCCAGCCCTCGCACGCTCCCGCCCGCCACCGCCCTCCCCCGCCCGCCCCAGCCCGCCCCCGCCATCCCCCGCCCGCCCCCGCCCGCCCCCTCTCTCCCCCGCCTGCCCACGCCCGCCCACGCCCGCCTCCGCCCGCCCCCGCCTGTTCTCGCCTGCCCCCACCTGCCCCCGCCTGCCCTTGCCTGCCCCCGCTTGCCCCCGCCTGAATAATTGAGTTCTATCGCCAAGAAAGGCCGATTACACGTGAGAAAACGCGAAAAAGGAGAATGAACGATTTTGATCGCAATGGAAGACCGAAAACACGAATAAAAAAACAAAGAAAGAAGAAAGAACGAGTTTGATTTACAAGAAAGACCGATAGAACCAGAGAAATCGGCAGAAAGAACGATAATTGTGTTTGATCGCCAAGGAAGACCGATGACACGAAAGAAAACGCGAGAAAGGAGAATGAACGATATTGATCGACAAGGAAGACAGAAAACATGGGAGAAAGCAAACGAAAGAAGAAAGAACGAGTTGGATTTCCAAGGAAGACCAATAATACTGTAGAAAATGAATGAGTTTGATCGCCAAGAAGGACCAATAAATTCATAGAAAACGGGAGAAAGAAGGATAATTGAGTTTGATGGCCAAGGAAGACCGATAATACGAGAGAACACGCGAAAAAGAAGAAAGAACGAGTTTGATTTCCAAGGAAGACCAATAACACGGTGGAAAACGCTAGAAGGAAGAATGATTGAGTTTGATCGCCAACAAAGACCGATAAAACCAGAGAAATCGGGAGAAAGATGGATAATTGAATTTGACCGCAGAGGAAAACCGATAACACGGGAGAAAATGCGAGAAAGAAGAAAGAACGAGTTTGATTTCCAAGAAAGACCAATAACACGGGAGAAAACGCGTAAAAGAAGAATGAAGGAGTTTGATCACCAAGAAAGACGAATAAAACCATAAAAAACGGGAGAACGAAGGATTATTGAGTTTGATCACCAAGGAAGACCATAATACGGGAGAAAACGCGAGAAAGAAGAAAGAACGAGTTTTATTTCCAAGAAAGACCGATAGAACCAGTGAAAACGGCAGAAAGAACGATAATTGAGTTTGATCTCCAAGGAAGACCGATGACACGGGAGAAAACGCGAGAAAGGAGAATGAACGAGATTCATAGCCAAGGTAGACCAAAAACATGGGAGAAAGCGAACGAAAGAAGAAAGAACGAGTTTGATTTCCAAAGAAGACCAAAAATACTGTAGAAAACGCGTAAAAAAAGAATGAATGAGCTTGATCGCCAAGAGGGACCAATAAAACCATAGAAAACGGGAGAAAGAATGATAATTGAGTTTTATGGCCAAGGAAGACCCATAATACGGGAGAAAATGCGAAAAAGAAGAATGAAGGAGTTTGATCACCAAGAAAGACCAATAAAACCATAGAAAACAGGAGAACGAAGGATAATTGAGTTTGATAACCAAGGAAGACCATAATACGGGAGAAAACGCGAGAAAGAAGAAAGAACGAGATTGATCGCCAAGGAACACCAAAAACATGGGAGAAAGCGAAAGAAAGAAGAAAGAACGAGTTGGATTTCCAAGGAAGACCAAAAATACTGTAGAAAACGCGAAAAAAAGAATGAATGAGTTTGATCGCCAAGAGGGACCAATAAAACCATAGAAAACGGGAGAAAGATGGATAATTGAGTTTGATGGCCAAGGAAGACCGATAATACGGGAAAACACGCAAAAAAGAAGAAAGACCCCGCCTGACCAAACCAGCCCCGCCTGAACCCGCCTGCCCCCGCCTGCCTCCGCCTGCCCCCGCCTGCCCTTGCCTGCCCTGCCTGCCTCCGCCTGCCCCCGCCTGCCCCTGCCGGCCCACGCCTGCACCTGCCGGCCCCTTCCTGCCCCCGCCTTCCCTTGCCTGCCCCCGCCTGCCCCAGCCTGCTCCCGCCTGCCCCCGCCTGCCCCCGCCTGCCCTGCGCTCCCCCGCCTTCCCCCGTTTGACCCAGCCTGCCCTCGCCCGCCCCCGCCCGTCAACGCTCGCCCCCGCCACCCACCGCCCACCCCCACCCGCCCCCGCCAACACCCGACCGGCCCGGCCCACCCCGCCCGCCACCTCCCGCCCCAGCCCGATCCAACCCGCCCCCGTTCGCCCCCGCTCGCCCCCGCCTACACCCGTCCGCCCCTCCCCGCCCCCGCCCGCTCCCGTACTCCCTCGCGCGCCCCCTTTCGCCCACCCCCGTCCACCCCCGCCCGCTCCCGCCTACACCCGTCCGCCCCTGCCCGCCCCCGCCCGCCCTCGTCCGCCCCCGCCTACACCCGTTCGCCCCTGCCCGCCCCGGCAACCCCCGCCCGCTCGCGTCCGCCCAATCCCGCCCGCCCCAGCCCGCCCTACCTGCCACAGCCAGCCCCGCCTTACCCCGCCCGCTTCCGCCCGCACGCCCCCACCCGCCCGGCCCCGCCCGCCCCCGCCTGCCTCATCCTGCTTCCCCCTGCCCCCGCCTACGCCCGCCTGCCCCCGCCAGACACCGTCAGCCTTTGCCCGCCCCCCTCACGCCACCGCCCGCCACTTCCCGCCACCGCACGCCCCCGCCAGCCCCCGCCCTCCCCTGCCCGCCCCCGCCCGCCCCCTCTTGCCCCCGCTCGTCCCTGCTCGCCCCGCCTCCGCCTTCCCCGCCTCCTCCTTCCTTCCACCGCCTGCTCCCGCCTGCCCCCGCCTGCTTTTTTCTACACCCGCCTGCCCCGCCCGCCCCTTTACGCCCCCGCCTGCCCGTGCCCGCCCGCCCCCTGCTGCCCTCGCACGCTCCCGCCCGCTTCCGCCCGCCCACGCCCGCCCCCGCCCGCCCCTGCCCGCCCCCGCATTCCCCCGCCCGCCCTTGCACTCCCCAGCCCGCCCTCGCACGCCCCCGCCCGCCCACGCCCGCCCACGTCCGCCCACGCCCGCCCACGCCGGCTCCGCCCGCCCTCGCCTGCCTTCACCTGTCCCCGCTTGCCTCCGCCTGCCCTTGTTTGCCCCCGCTTGCCCCTGCCTGAATAATTGAGTTCTATCGCCAAGGAAGGCAGATGACACTTGACAAAACGCGAAATAGGCGAATGAACGATTTTGATCGCAACGGAAGACCGAAAACACGAAAAAAAAAACAAAGAAATAAGAAAGAACGAGTTTGATTTACAAGAAATACCGATAGAACCAGAGAAATCGGCAGAAAGAACGATAATTGTGTTTGATCGCCAAGGAAGACTGATGACACGGAAGAAAATGCGAGAAAGGAGAATGAACGAGATTGATCGCCAAGGAAGACCAAAATCATGGGAGAAAGCGAACGAAAGAAGAAAGAACGAGTTGGATTTCCAAGGAAGACCAATAATACTGTAGAAAACGCGAAAAAAAGAATGAATGAGTTTGATCGCCAAGAAGGACCAATAAAACCATAGAAAACGGGAGAAAGGAGAAAGAAAGAGTTTGAATACCAAGGAAGACCAATAAATCGGGAGAAAAGGCGAGAAAGAAGAATGAAGGTGTTTGATTGACAAGAAGTTCCGATAATAACAGAGAAAACGGGAGAAAGATGAATAATTGAGTTTGACCTCCAAGGAAGACCGATAATACGGAAGAATACGCGAGAAAGAAAAAAAAACGAGTTTGATTTCCAAGGAAGACCAATAACACGGGAGAAAACGCGAGAAAAAAAATGAAGGAGTTTGATCGTCAAGATATACCAATAAAACAGAGAGAAAATGTGAGAAAGAAGGATAATTGAGTTTAATCGCCAAGGAAGACCGATAACACGGGAGAAAACGCGAGAAAGAATAAAGTACGAGTTTGATTTTCAAAGAAGATCAATAACACAGAAGAAAACGCGAGAAAGAAAAATGAAGGAGTTTGATCTACAAGAAAGAAGGATAAAAACAGAGAAAACGGGAGAAATATAGATAATTGAGTTTGATTTCCAAGGAAAACCAATAACACGGGAGAAAACGCGAGAAAGAAGAATTAAGGAGTTTGATCGTCAAGATAGACGGATAGAATAGAGTCCCCGCCATCCCACTCCCGCCACAACCCGCCCTCGACCAGCCAAGCCCTCCCCCGCCCACCACCGACCGCCCTCGCCTTCCGCCGCCCACCCCTATCTGCCCCCGATTGCCCCCACGTGCCCCTGCCAGCTCTGCCTGCCCCTGCCTGACCCCGCCTGCCCTAGCCAGCCCCGCCTGAACCCGCCTGCGCCCGCCTGCCTCCGCCTGCCCACGCCTGCCCCCGCCTGCCCCCGCCTGCCCCTGCCGTCCCAAGCCTGCCCCTGCCGGCCCAAGCCTGCCCCTGCCTGCCCCCGCCTTCCCCCGCCTGCCCCCGCCTGCCCCAGCCTGCCCCGCCTGCCCCAGCCTGCCCTGCGCTCCCCCGCCTTCCCCCGTTTGACCCAGCCTTCCCCTGCCCGCCCCCGCCCGTCAACGCCCGCCCCCGCCACACACCGCCCACCCCCACCCGCCCCGGCCAACCTTCGACCGGCCTGGCCCACCCCGCCCGCCACCTCCCGCCCCGGCCCGATCACGCCCGCCCCCGTTTGCCCCCGCTCGCCCACGCCTACACCCGTCCGCATCTTCCCGCCCCCGACCGCTCCCGTACTCCCTCGCCCGCCCGCTTTCGCCCGCCCCCGTCCACCACCGCCCACTCCCGCCTACACCCGTCCGTCCCTGCCCGCCCCCGCCCGCCCTCGTCCGCCCCCGCCTACACCCGTTCGTTCCTGCCCGCCCCCGCAACCCCCGCCCGCTCGCGTCCGCCCAAGCCCGCCCGCCCCAGCCCGCCCTACCTGCCACAGCCAGCCCCGCCTTACCCCGCCCGCTTCCGCCCGCACGCCCCCCGCCCGCCCGGCCCCGCCCGCCCGCGCCCGCCACCGCCAGCCCCCCTCCCCCTGCTAGCCCCGCCTGCCCCCGCCTGACACCGCTTGTCCCCGCTTGCCACCGCATGTTCTTACATGGCTCAGCCAGCCCCCGCTGCCCCGCCCACCCCGCCCGCCCCCACCTGCCCCGCCCGCTTCAGCCCGACCCCGTCTTCTTCTGCAATCACCCGCCTACCCTTGCCTGCCAGCGCCAGCCCCCGCCCGCTACCGCCCGGCCCCGCCCGCCCCCGCCTGCCTCATCCTGCTTCCCCCTGCCCCCGCCTACGCCCGCCTGCCCCCGCCAGACACCGTCAGCCTTTGCCCGCCCCCCTCACGCCACCGCCCGCCACTTCCCGCCACCGCACGCCCCCGCCAGCCCCCGCCCTCCCCTGCCCGCCCCCGCCCGCCCCCTCTTGCCCCCGCTCGTCCCTGCTCGCCCCGCCTCCGCCTTCCCCGCCTCCTCCTTCCTTCCACCGCCTGCTCCCGCCTGCCCCCGCCTGCTTTTTTCTACACCCGCCTGCCCCGCCCGCCCCTTTACGCCCCCCGCCTGCCCGTGCCCGCCCGCCCCCTGCTGCCCTCGCACGCTCCCGCCCGCTTCCGCCCGCCCACGCCCGCCCCCGCCCGCCCCTGCCCGCCCCCGCATTCCCCCGCCCGCCCTTGCACTCCCCAGCCCGCCCTCGCACGCCCCCCGCCCGCCCACGCCCGCCCACGTCCGCCCACGCCCGCCCACGCCGGCTCCGCCCGCCCTCGCCTGCCTTCACCTGTCCCCGCTTGCCTCCGCCTGCCCTTGTTTGCCCCCGCTTGCCCCTGCCTGAATAATTGAGTTCTATCGCCAAGGAAGGCAGATGACACTTGACAAAACGCGAAATAGGCGAATGAACGATTTTGATCGCAACGGAAGACCGAAAACACGAAAAAAAAAACAAAGAAATAAGAAAGAACGAGTTTGATTTACAAGAAATACCGATAGAACCAGAGAAATCGGCAGAAAGAACGATAATTGTGTTTGATCGCCAAGGAAGACTGATGACACGGAAGAAAATGCGAGAAAGGAGAATGAACGAGATTGATCGCCAAGGAAGACCAAAATCATGGGAGAAAGCGAACGAAAGAAGAAAGAACGAGTTGGATTTCCAAGGAAGACCAATAATACTGTAGAAAACGCGAAAAAAAGAATGAATGAGTTTGATCGCCAAGAAGGACCAATAAAACCATAGAAAACGGGAGAAAGGAGAAAGAAAGAGTTTGAATACCAAGGAAGACCAATAAATCGGGAGAAAAGGCGAGAAAGAAGAATGAAGGTGTTTGATTGACAAGAAGTTCCGATAATAACAGAGAAAACGGGAGAAAGATGGATAATTGAGTTTGATCGCCAAGGAAGACCGATAATACGGAAGAATACGCGAGAAAGAAAAAAAAACGAGTTTGATTTCCAAGGAAGACCAATAACACGGGAGAAAACGCGAGAAAAAAAATGAAGGAGTTTGATCGTCAAGATATACCAATAAAACAGAGAGAAAATGTGAGAAAGAAGGATAATTGAGTTTAATCGCCAAGGAAGACCGATAACACGGGAGAAAACGCGAGAAAGAATAAAGTACGAGTTTGATTTTCAAAGAAGATCAATAACACAGAAGAAAACGCGAGAAAGAAAAATGAAGGAGTTTGATCTACAAGAAAGAAGGATAAAAACAGAGAAAACGGGAGAAATATAGATAATTGAGTTTGATTTCCAAGGAAAACCAATAACACGGGAGAAAACGCGAGAAAGAAGAATTAAGGAGTTTGATCGTCAAGATAGACGGATAGAATAGAGTCCCCGCCATCCCACTCCCGCCACAACCCGCCCTCGACCAGCCAAGCCCTCCCCCGCCCACCACCGACCGCCCTCGCCTTCCGCCGCCCACCCCTATCTGCCCCCGATTGCCCCCACGTGCCCCTGCCAGCTCTGCCTGCCCCTGCCTGACCCCGCCTGCCCTAGCCAGCCCCGCCTGAACCCGCCTGCCCCCGCCTGCCTCCGCCTGCCCACGCCTGCCCCCGCCTGCCCCCGCCTGCCCCTGCCGTCCCAAGCCTGCCCCTGCCGGCCCAAGCCTGCCCCTGCCTGCCCCCGCCTTCCCCCGCCTGCCCCCGCCTGCCCCAGCCTGCCCCGCCTGCCCCAGCCTGCCCTGCGCTCCCCCGCCTTCCCCCGTTTGACCCAGCCTTCCCCTGCCCGCCCCCGCCCGTCAACGCCCGCCCCCGCCACACACCGCCCACCCCCACCCGCCCCGGCCAACCTTCGACCGGCCTGGCCCACCCCGCCCGCCACCTCCCGCCCCGGCCCGATCACGCCCGCCCCCGTTTGCCCCCGCTCGCCCACGCCTACACCCGTCCGCATCTTCCCGCCCCCGACCGCTCCCGTACTCCCTCGCCCGCCCGCTTTCGCCCGCCCCCGTCCACCACCGCCCACTCCCGCCTACACCCGTCCGTCCCTGCCCGCCCCCGCCCGCCCTCGTCCGCCCCCGCCTACACCCGTTCGTTCCTGCCCGCCCCCGCAACCCCCGCCCGCTCGCGTCCGCCCAAGCCCGCCCGCCCCAGCCCGCCCTACCTGCCACAGCCAGCCCCGCCTTACCCCGCCCGCTTCCGCCCGCACGCCCCCGCCCGCCCGGCCCCGCCCGCCCGCGCCCGCCACCGCCAGCCCCCCTCCCCCTGCTAGCCCCGCCTGCCCCCGCCTGACACCGCTTGTCCCCGCTTGCCACCGCATGTTCTTACATGGCTCAGCCAGCCCCCGCTGCCCCGCCCACCCCGCCCGCCCCCACCTGCCCCGCCCGCTTCAGCCCGACCCCGTCTTCTTCTGCAATCACCCGCCTACCCTTGCCTGCCAGCGCCAGCCCCCGCCCGCTACCGCCCGCCCCCGTCCTCCCCCGTCCGCCCCCGTCTGCACCCGCCTGCCCCTCCTGCCCTCGCCTGCCCCCGCCTGCAAAAGCTTGCTTTTGCCTGCCTTCGCCTGCCCCCGCCTACACCCGTCCGCACCTGCCCGCCCCCGACAGCCACCGACCGCTCCCGTCCGCACCCACCCGCACCCCCCCGCCCGTCCCTGCTCACCCGCCCCCGCCCGCCCCAGCCCGCCCCCGTCCCCGCTCGCCCAATCTCGCACCAGTCCGCTCCTACCAGGCCCGACCGCCCCCAAAAGCCCACCCGCCCCTGCCCCTCCGCCCCGAGTCGCCCCTGCCAGACCCCGCCAGACACCGCCCGCCCCCGCCCTCCCCCGCCCTCCCCCGCCCGCCCCTGACCGCCCCCGCCCGGCCGGGACACTCCGCCCGCCACCGCCTGCCACCACCCGCTCACGCCCGCCCCCGTCCGCCCCCGCTCGCCACTGCCTACACCCGTCCGCCACTGCCCGACCCTGCCCGCACCTGTCCATCCTCGCCCGCCCACTCCCGCCTACACCCGTCCACCCCTGCCCGCCCCAGTCCGCCCCCGTCCGCCCCCGTCAGCCCCCGTCCGCCCCCGTCCACCCCCGCCCGCCCCCGCCCGGCCCGCCAACACCCACCAGCCCCCGCCCACCCCCGCCCGCCCCAGCACGCCCCCGCCCGCCCCCGCCCGCATCCGCTTTCCTCCGCCTGCTTCCGTCTGCTTCCGCCTGCCCCCGCCTAACCCCGCCAAGGAAGACCGATGACACGTGAGAAAACGCGAAAAAGGAGAATGAACGATTTTGATCGCAATGGAAGACCGAAAAAACGAAAATAAAACAAAGAAAGAAGAAAGAACGAGTTTGATTTACAAGAAAGACCGATAGATCCAGAGAAATCGGCAGAAAGAACGATAATTGAGTTTGATCTCCAAGGAAGACCGATGACACGGGAGAAAACGCGAGAAAGCAGAATGAACGAGATTCATAGCCAAGGTAGACCAAAAACATGGGAGAAAGCGAACGAAAGAAGAAAGAACGAGTTTGATTTCCAAGGAAGACCAAAAATACTGTAGAAAACGCGTAAAATATGAATGCATGAGTTTGATCGCCAAGAAGGACCGATAAAACAGGAGAAATTGCGAAAAAGAAGAATGAGCAGGTTTGATTTCCAAGGAAGACCAATAACACGGTGGAAAACGCTAGAAAGAAGAATGATGGAGTTTGATCGCCAACGAAGACCTATATAACAGGAGAAATTGCGAAAAAGAAGAATGAGCAGGTTTGATTTCCAAGGAAGACCAATAACACGGTGGAAAACGCTAGAAAGAAGAATGATGGAGTTTGATCGCCAACGAAGACCGATAAAACCAGAGAAAAAGAGAGAAAGAAGGATAATTGAATTCGATCGCAGAGGAAGACCGATAATACGGGAGAAAACGCGAGAAAAGAGAATGAACGATTGAACCCCACCCGCCCCCCCCCCCCCACGACACCACCTCCCCCGCCCCCGCCTTCCCCCGCCTGCTTCCGCCAGACACCTCTCGCCCCCGCCCATCCCCGCCAGCCCCCTCCCGCCACAGCACGACCTCGCCCACCCCTACCCTCCCCCGCCCTCCACTGACCGCCCTCGCCATCCGCCGCCCGCCCCCATCCGCCCCCGATCGCCCCCACGTGCCTCTGCCAGCCCTGCCTGCCCCGCTCCCCCAGCCAGCCCAGCCTGACCCCGCCTGCCCCCGCCCGCCCCCGCCTGCCCCCGCCTGCTTCCGCCTGCCCCCGCCTCCCCCCGCCTCCCCCCGCCTGCCCCTGCCTGCCCAAGCCTGCCCCCGCCGGACCCCGCTTGCCCCCGCCTGCCCCCGCCTGCCCACGCCTGCCCCCTCCTGCCCTGCGTGCCCCCACCTTCCCCCGTTTGACACAGCCTACCCCCGCCAGCCCCGCCTGACACCGCCTGCACCCGCCTGCCCCCGCCTGCCCCCTCCTGCCCCTGCCTGCCCCCGCTTCCCCCGCCTGTCCCCGCCTGCCCACGACTGTCACCGCCTGCCCTGCGTGCCCCCGCTTTCCCCCATTTAACACAGCCTGCCCCTTCCCGCCCAACCCCACCCGCCCCCGCCCACCCCCGCCCGGCCCGGCACACCCCGCCACCAACCTCCCGCCCCGGCCCGCCAATGCCCGCCCCCGTCTGCCCCCGCTCGCCCACGCCTACACCCGTCCGCCCCTGCCCGCCCCCGCCCTCTCCCGTCCTCCCTCGCCCGCCCGCTTTCGCCCGCCCCCGTCCAACCCCGCCCGATCCCGCCTACACCCGTCCGCCCATGCCCGCCCCCGCCAGCCCCCGTTCGCCCCCGACTACACCCGTCCGCCCCTGCCCGCCTCCGCCCCCCCCCCCGGCCCCTCACGTCCGCCCAAGCCCGCCCGCTTCCGCCCGCCCCCGCCCGTCCTACCTTCCCCAGCCAGCCCCGCCTGACCCCGCCCGGTTCCACCCGCACGCCCCCGCCCGCCTCCGCCCGCCCCGGCCTGCCCCCGCCTGCCTCCGCCTGCTCCGCCTGCTTCCCCCTGCCCCGCCTACATCCGCCTGCCCCAGCCCGCCCCTGCCCGCCTTCGCCCGCCGCTGCCCGCCTTCGTCCGCCTCCGCCTGCCCCCGCCCGACACAGCCCGCCCCCACACGCCCCCTCCCCCACCGACCGCCCTCGCCATCCGCTGCCCGCCCCCATCCGCCCCCGATCGCCCCCACGTGCCTCTGCCAGCCTTGCCTGCCCCTGCCTGACCACGCCTGCCCCAGCCAGCCCAGCCTGACCCCGCCCTCCCCCTCCAGATTCCGCCCGCCCCCGTCCGCACCCGCCCGCCCACGCCCTTCCCCGCCCTTCCCCGCCCGCCCTTTGCCCACCTTCGCCCGCCCCCGCCCGCCCCCACTCGCCCCCACTCGCCCCTCCTCCGCCTTCACCGCCTACCCCTTCCTGCCACCGCCTGCCACGCCTTCACCTTCCAACCCCCGCCTGCCCCGCCCGCCCCTTTACGCCCCCGCCCGCCCGAGCCTGCACCGCCTCCAGCCCTCGCACGCCCCCGCCCGCCCCCGCCCGCTCCCGCCCGCCCCCGCCCGCCCCCGCCCGCCTACGCCCACCTCCGCCCGCCCCCGCCTGCTTTGGCCTGCCTCTGCCTGCCCTCGCCTGCCCCCGCTTGCCCCTGCCAGAATAATTGAGTTTTATCGCCAAGGAAGACCACTGACACGTGAGAAAACGCGAAAAAGGAGAATGAAGGAGTTTGATCGTAAAGATAGACCGAATAAACAGAGAGAAAACGGGAGAAAAAGGATAATTGAGTTTGATCGCCATGGAAGACCGATAACACGGGAGAAAACGCGAGAAAGAAGAAAGTACGAGTTTGATTTTCAAAGAAGATCAATAACACAGAAGAAAACGCGAGAAAGAAAAATGAAGGAGTTTGATCTACAAGAAAGAACGAAAAAACAGAGAAAACGGGAGAAAGATAGATAATTGAGTTTGATTTCCAAGGAAGACCAATAACACGGGAGAAAACGCGAGAAAGAAGAAAGTACGAGTTTGATTTTCAAAGAAGACCAATATCACAGAAGAAAACGCGATAAAGAAAAATGAAGGAGTTTGATCTACAAGAAAGAACGATAAAAACAGAGAAAACGGGAGAAAGATAGATAATTGAGTTTGATTTCCAAGGAAGACCAATAACACGGGAGAAAACGCGAGAAAGAAGAATTAAGGAGTTTGATCGTCAAGATAGACGGATAGAATATTCCCCGCCATCCCACTCCCGCCACAGCCCGCCCTCGACCACCCAAGCCCTCCCCCGCCCACCACCGACCGCCCTCGCCTTCCGCCGCCCGCCCCCATATGCCCCCGATCGCCCCCACGTGCCCCTGCCAGCTCTACCTGCCCCTGCCTGACCCCGACTGCCCTAGCCAGCCCCGCCTGAACCCGCCTCCCCACGCCTGCCCCCGCCTGCCCCTGCCGGCCCAAGTCTGCCCCTGCCTGCCCCCGCCATCCCCCGCCTTCCCCCACCTGCCCCAGCCTGCCCACGCCTGCTCCCGCCTGCCCACGCCTGCCCCCGCCCGCCCACACCTGCCCCCGCCTGCCCTGCGCTCCCCCGCCTTCCCCCGTTTGACCCAGCCTGCCCCTGCCCCCCCCCGCCCGTCAACGCCCGCCCCCGCCACCCACCGCCCACCCCAACCCGTCCCCGCCAACCCCCGATCGGCCCGGCCCACCCCGCCCGCCACCTCCCGCCCCGGATTGATCACGCCCGCCCCCGTTTGCCCCCGCTCGCCCCGCTTACACACGTCCGTCCCTGCCCGCCCCCGCCCGCTCCCGTACTCCCTCGCCCGCCCGCTTTCGCCCGCCCCCGTCCACCCCCGCCCACTCCCGCCTACACCCGTCCGCCCCTGCCCGCCCCCGCCCGCCCTCGTCCGCCCCCGCCTACACCCGTTCGCCCCTGCCCGCCCCCCGCAACACCCGCCCGCTCGCGTCCGCCCAAGCCCGCCCGCCCCAGCCCGCCCTACCTGCCACAGCCAGCCCCGCCTTACCCCGCCCGCTTCCGCCCGCACGCCCCCCCCTGCCCGGCCCCGCCCGCCCGGGCCCGCCCCCGCTCGCCCCGCCTCCGCCTTACCCGCCTGCCCCTTCCTGCCACCGCCTGCTCCCGCCTGCCCCCGCCTGCTCCTTCCTACTCCCGCCTGCCCCGCCCGCCCTCCCCCGCCAGACACCGACCGTCTTTGCCCGCCCCCACCCGCCACTGGCCGCCACCACCCGCCCACGCCCTCCCCCGCCCGCCCCGCTCGCCCCTCCCGCCCCCGCTCGCCCCGCCTCCGCCTTCTTCGCCTGCCCCTTCCTGCCACCGCCTGCTCCCGCCTGCCCCCGCCTGAATAATTGAGTTGTATCGCCAAGGAAGGCCGATGACACGTGAGAAAACGCGAAAAAGGAGAATGAACGATTTTGATCGCAATGGAAGACCAAAAACACGGGAGAAAGCGAACGACAGAAGAAAGAACGAGTTGGATTTCCAAGGAAGACCAATAACACTGTAGAAAACGCGAAAAAAAGAATGAATGAGTTTGATCGCCAAGAAGGACCAATATAACCATAGAAAACGGGAGAAAGAAGGATAATTGAGTTTGATGGCCAAGGAAGACCGATAATACGGGATAACACGCGAAAAAGAAGAAAGAACGAGTTTGATTTCCAAGGAAGACCAAAAAAACGGTGGAAAACGCTAGAAGGAAGAATGATTGAGTTTGATCGCCAACAAAGACCGATAAAACCAGAGAAATCGGGAGAAAGATGGATAATTGAATTTGATCGCAGAGGATGACCGATAACACGGGAGAAAATGCGAGAAAGAAGAAAGAACGAGTTTGATTTCCAAGAAGGACCAATAACACGAAAGAAAACGCGTAAAAGAAGAATGAAGGAGTTTGATCACCAAGAAAGACCAATAAAACCATGAAAAACGGGAGAAAGAAGGATAATTGAGTTTTATCACCAAGGAAGACCGATAATACGGGAGAAAACGCGAAAAAGAAAAAAGAACGAGTTTGTTTCCATGGAAGACCAATAACATAGGAGAAAACGGGAGAAAGAAGAATGAAGGAGTTTGATCGTCAAGATAGACCAATAAAACAGAGAGAAAATGGTAGAAAAAGGTATAATCGCCAAAAAAGACCGATAACACGGGAGAAAACGCGAGAAAGAAGAAAGTACGAGTTTGATTTTCAAAGAAGACCAATAACACGGGAGAAAACGCGAGAAAGAAGAATTAAGGAGTTTGATCGTCAAGATAGACGGATAGAATAGAGTCCCCGCCATCCCACTCCCGCCACAGCCCGCCCTCGACCACCCAAGCCCTTCCCCGCCCCACCACCGACCGCCCTCGCCTTCCGCCTCCCGCCCCTATCTGCCCCCGATCGCCCCCACGTGCCCCTGCCAGCTCTACCTGCCCCTGCCTGACATCGCCTGCCCTAGCCAGCCCCGCCTGAACCCGCCTGCCCCCGCCCTGCCTCCGCCTGCCCACGCCTGCCCCCGCCTGCCCACGCCTGCCCCCGCCTGCCCCTGCCGGCCCAAGCCTGCCCCTGCCTGCCCCCGCCTTCCCCCGCCTGTCCCCACCTGCCCCAGCCTGCCCCCGCCTGCTCCCGCCTGCCCACGCCTGCCCCCGCCCGCCCACGCCTGCCCCCGCCTGCCCTGCGCTCCCCCGCCTTCCCCCGTTTGACCCAGCCTGGACCGGCCCGCCCCCGGCCGTCAACGCCCGCCCCCGCCACCAACCGCCCACCCCCACCCGCCCCTACCAACCCCCGACCGGCCCGGCCCACCCCGCCCGCCAACTACCGCACCGGCCCGATCACGCCCGACCCGTTCGCCCCCGCTCGCCCCCGCCTACACCCGTCCGCCCCTGCCCGCCCCCGCCCGCTCCCGTACTCCCTTGCCCGCCCGCTTTCGCCCGCCCCCGTCCACCCCCCGTCCGCTCCCGCCTACACCCGTCCGCCCCTGCCCGCCCCCGCCCCGCCCTCGTCCGCCCCCGCCTACACCCGTTCGCCCCTGCCCTTCCCCGCAACACCCGCCCGCTCGCGTCCGCCCAAGCCCGCCCGCCCCAGCCCGCCCTACATGCCACAGCCAGCCCCTCCTTACCCCGCCCGCTTCCGCCCACACGCCCCCGCCCACCCGGGCCCGCCCTCCCAGGCCCGCCCCCGCTTGCCTCCGCCTGCCTCCGCATGCTTCCGCCTGCTTCCCCCTGCCCCCGCCTACGCCCGCCTGCCCCAGCCCGCCCCTGCCCGCTCCCGCCCGCCCTCCCCCGCCAGACACCGCCCGCCTTTGCCCGTCCCCGCCCGCCACTGCTCGCCACCGCCCGCCCACGCCCGCCCCCGCCCGCCCCGCCCGCCCCTCCCGCCCCCGCTCGCCCCGCCTCCGCCTTCCCCGCCTGCTACCGCCTGCTCCCGCCTGCACTCGCCTGCTCTTTCCTACACCCGCCTGCCCCGCCTTTTACGCCCCCGCCCGCCCGTGCCCGCCCGCCCCCCTCCAGCCCTCGCACGCTCCCGCCCGCCACCGCCCTCCCCCGCCCGCCCCAGCCCGCCCCCGCCATCCCCCGCCCGCCCCCGCCCGCCCCCCCTCTCCCCCGCCCGCCCACGCCCGCCCACGCCCGCTTCCGCCCGCCTCCGCCTGTTCTCGCCTGCCCCCACCTGCCCCCGCCTGCCCTTGCCTGCCCCCGCTTGCCCCCGCCTGAATAATTGAGTTCTATCGCCAAGGAAGGCCGATTACACGTGAGAAAACGCGAAAAAGGAGAATGAACGATTTTGATCGCAATGGAAGACCGAAAACACGAAAAAAAAACAAAGAAAGATGAAAGAACGAGTTTGATTTACAAGAAAGACCGATAGAACCAGAGAAATCGGCAGAAAGAACGATAATTGTGTTTGATCGCCAAGGTAGACCGATGACACGAAAGAAAACGCGAGAAAAGAGAATGACCGAGATTGATCGACAAGGAAGACAGAAAACATGGGAGAAAGCGAACGAAAGAAGAAAGAACGAGTTGGATTTCCAAGGAAGACCAATAATACTGTAGAAAATGAATGAGTTTGATCGCCAAGAAGGACCAATAAATCCATAGAAAACGGGAGAAAGAAGGATAATTGAGTTTGATGGCCAAGGAAGACCGATAATACGAGAGAACACGCGAAAAAGAAGAAAGAACGAGTTTGATTTCCAAGGAAGACCAATAACACGGTGGAAAACGCTAGAAGGAAGAATGATTGAGTTTGATTGCCAACAAAGACCGATAAAACCAGAGAAATCGGGAGAAAGATGGATAATTGAATTTGACCGCAGAGGAAGACCGATAACACGGGAGAAAATGCGAGAAAGAAGACAGAACGAGTTTGATTTCCAAGAAAGACAATAACACGGGAGAAAACGCGTAAAAGAAGAATGAAGGAGTTTGATCACCAAGAAAGACGAATAAAACCATAAAAAACGGGAGAACGAAGGATTATTGAGTTTGATCACCAAGGAAGACCATAATACGGGAGAAAACGCGAGAAAGAAGAAAGAACGAGTTTTATTCCAAGAAAGACCGATAGAACCAGTGAAAACGGCAGAAAGAACGATAATTGAGTTTGATCTCCAAGGAAGACCGATGACACGGGAGAAAACGCGAGAAAGGAGAATGAACGAGATTCATAGCCAAGGTAGACCAAAAACATGGGAGAAAGCGAACGAAAGAAGAAAGAACGAGTTTGATTTCCAAAGAAGACCAAAAATACTGTAGAAAACGCGTAAAAAAAGAATGAATGAGCTTGATCGCCAAGAGGGACCAATAAAACCATAGAAAACGGGAGAAAGAATGATAATTGAGTTTTATGGCCAAGGAAGACCCATAATACGGGAGAAAATGCGAAAAAGAAGAATGAAGGAGTTTGATCACCAAGAAAGACCAATAAAACCATAGAAAAACAGGAGAACGAAGGATAATTGAGTTTGATAACCAAGGAAGGACCATAATACGGGAGAAAACGCGAGAAAGAAGAAAGAACGAGATTGATCGCCAAGGAAGACCAAAAACATGGGAGAAAGCGAAAGAAAGAAGAAAGAACGAGTTGGATTTCCAAGGAAGACCAAAAATACTGTAGAAAACGCGAAAAAAAGAATGAATGAGTTTGATCGCCAAGAGGGACCAATAAAACCATAGAAAACGGGAGAAAGATGGATAATTGAGTTTGATGGCCAAGGAAGACCGATAATACGGGAAAACACGCAAAAAAGAAGAAAGACCCCGCCTGCCCAAGCCAGCCCCGCCTGAACCCGCCTGCCCCCGCCTGCCTCCGCCTGCCCCCCGCCTGCCCCCGCCTGCCCTGCCTGCCTCCGCCTGCCCCCGCCTGCCCCCTGCCGGCCCACGCCTGCTCCTGCCGGCCCCTTCCTGCCCCCGCCTTCCCTTGCCTGCTTCCGCCTGCCCTGCGCTCCCCCGCCTTCCCCCGTTTGACCCAGCCTGCCCTCGCCCGCCCCCGCCCGTCAACGCCCGCCCCCGCCATCCACCGCCCACCCCCACCCGACCCCGCCAACACCCGACCGGCCCGGCCCACCCCGCCCGCCACCTCCCGCCCCGGCCCGATCACGCCCGCCCCCGTTCGCCCCCGCTCACCCCCGCCTACACCCGTCCGCCCCTGCCCGCCCCCGCCCGCTCCCGTACTCCCTCGCCCGCCCCCTTTCGCCCGCCCCCGTCCACCCCCGCCTGCTCCCGCCTACACCCGTCCGCCCCTGCCCACCCCCCGCCCGCCCTCGTCCGCCCCCGCCTACACCCGTTCGCCCCTGCCCGCCCCCGCAACCCCCGCCCCGCTCGCGTCCGCCCAATCCCGCCCGCCCCAGCCCGCCCTACCTGCCACAGCCAGCCCCGCCTTATCCCGCCCGCTTCCGCCCGCACGCCCCCGCCCGCCCGGCCCCGCCCGCCCCCGCCTGCCTCATCCTGCTTCCCCCTGCCCCCGCCTACGCCCGCCTGCCCCCGCCAGACACCGCCCGCCTTTGCCCGCCCCCGCCCGCCACCGCCCGCCACTTCCCGCCACCGCACGCCCCCCGCCAGCCCCCGCCCGCCCCCGCCCGCCCCCTCCCGTCCCCGCTCGTCCCTGCTCGCCCCGCCTCCGCCTTCCCCGCCTCCTCCTTCCTTCCACCGCCTGCTCCCGCCTGCCCCCGCCTGCTCCTTTCTACACCCGCCTGCCCCGCCCGCCCCTTTACGCCCCCGCCCGCCCGTGCCCGCCCGCCCCCTGCTGCCTTCGCACGCTCCCGCCCGCTTCCGCCCGCGCACGCCCGCCCCCGCCCTCCCCTGCCCGCCCCCGCATTCCCCCGCCCGCCCTTGCACTCCCCAGCCCGCCCTCGCACGCCCCCGCCCGCCCACGCCCGCCCACGCCCGCCCACGCCCGCCTCCGCCCGCCCTCGCCTGCCCCCACCTGTCCCCGCTTTCCTCCGCCTGCCCTTGTTTGCCCCCGCTTGCCCCCGCCTGAATAATTGAGTTCTATCGCCAAGGAAGGCCGATGACACGTGACAAAACGCGAAATAGGCGAATGAACGATTTTGATCGCAACGGAAGACCGAAAACACGAAAAAAAACAAAGAAAGAAGAAAGAACGAGTTTGATTTACAAGAAATACCGATAGAACCAGAGAAATCGGCAGAAAGAACAATAAATGTGTTTGATCGCCAAGGAAGACCGATGACACGGAAGAAAATGCGAGAAAGGAGAATGAACGAGATTGATCGCCAAGGAAGACCAAAATCACGGGAGAAAGCGAACGAAAGAAGAAAGAACGAGTTGGATTTCCAAGGAAGACCAATAATACTGTAGAAAACGCGTAAAAAAATAGAATGAATGAGTTTGATCGCCAAGAAGGACCAATAAAACCATAGAAAACGGGAGAAAGAATGATAATTGAGTTTTATGGCCAAGGAAGACCGATAACACGGGAGAAAACGCGAGAAAGAAGAAAGTACGAGTTTGATTTTCAAAGAAGATCAATAACACAGAAGAAAACGCGAGAAAGAAAAATGAAGGAGTTTGATCTACAAGAAAGAAGGATAAAAACAGAGAAAACGGGAGAAATATAGATAATTGAGTTTGATTTCCAAGGAAAACCAATAACACGGGAGAAAACGCGAGAAAGAAGAATTAAGGAGTTTGATCGTCAAGATAGACGGATAGAATAGATTCCCCGCCATCCCACTCCCGCCACAGCCCGCCCTCGACCACCCAAGCCCTCCCCCGCCCACCACCGACCGCCCTCGCCTTCCGCCGCCCACCCCCATCTGCCCCCGATCGCCCCCACGTGCCCCTGCCAGCTCTGCCTGCCCCTGCCTGACCCCGCCTGCCCTAGCCAGCCCCGCCTGAACCCGCCTGCCCCCGCCTGCCTCCGCCTGCCCACGCCTGCCCCCGCCTGCCCCCCGCCTGCCCCCGCCTGCCCCTGCCGGCCCAAGCCTGCCCCTGCCTGCCCCCGCCTTCCCCCGCCTGCCCCCGCCTACCCCAGCCTGCCCCGCCTGCCCCAGCCAGCCCTGCGCTCCCCCGCCTTCCCCCGTTTGACCCAGCCTTCCCCTGCCCGCCCCCGCCCGTCAACGCCCGCCCCCGCCACACACCGCCCCCCCCCCACCCGCCTTGGCCAACCCCCGACCGGCCTGGCCCACCCCGCCCGCCACCTCCCGCCCCGGCCCGATCGCGCCTTCCCCCGTTTGCCCCCGCTCGCCCACGCCGGCAACCGTCCGCACCTTCCCGCCCCCGCCCGCTCCCGTACTCCCTCGCCCGCCCGCTTTCGCCCGCCCTCGTCCACCACCGCCCACTCCCGCCTACACCCGTCCGCGCCTGCCCGCCCCCGCCCGCCCTCGTCCGCCCCCGCCTACACCCGTTCGTCCCTGCCCGCCCCCGCAACCCCCGCCCGCTCGCGTCCGCCCAAGCCCGCCCGCCCCAGCCCCCCCTACCTGCCACATCCAGCCCCGCCTTACCCCGCCCGCTTCCGCCGGCACGCCCCCGCCCGCCCGGCCCCGCCCGCCCGCGCCCGCCCCCGCCAGCCCCCGCCTGCCTCCGCCTGCCTCCGCCTTCCTCCGCCTGCTTCCGCCTGCTTCCCCCCTGCCCCCGCCTACGCCCGCCTGACCCAGCCCGCCCCTGCCCGCTCCCGCCCGCCCTCCCCCGCCAGACACCGCCCGCTTTTGCCCGCCCCAGCCCGCCACTGGCCGCCACAGCCCGCCCACGCCCGCCCCCGCCCGCCCCGCCCGACCCTCCCGCCCCCGCTCGCCCCGCCTCCGCCTCCCCAGCCTGCCTCTTCCTGCCACCGCCTGCTCCCGCCTGCCCCCGCCTGCTCCTTCCTACACCCGCCTGCCCCGCCCGCCCCTTTACGCCCCCGCCCGCCCGTGCCCGCTCGCCCCCGCCCAGGCCCGCCCACGCCCGCCTCCGCCCGTCCCCGCCTGTCCTCGCCTGCCCCCACCTGCCCCCGCATGCCCTTGCCTGCCCCCGCTTGCCCCCGCCTGAATAATTGAGTTGTATCGCCAAGGAAGGCCGATGACACGTGAGAAAACGCGAAAAAGGAGAATGAACGATTTTGATCGCAATGGAAGACCGAAAACACGAAAAAAAAAACAAAGAAAGAAGAAAGAACGGGTTTGATTTACAAGAAAGACCGATAGAACCAGAGAAATCGGCAGAAAGAACGATAAATGTGTTTGATCGCCTAGGAAGACCGATGACACGGAAGAAAACGCGAGAAAGGAGAATGAACGAGATTGATCGCCAAGGAAGGCCAAAAACATGGGAGAAAGCGAAAGAAAGAAGAAAGAACGAGTTGGATTTCCAAGGAAGGCCAATAATACTGTAGAAAACGCGAAAAAAAGAATGAATGAGTTTGATCGCCAAGAAGGACCAATAAAACCATAGAAAACGGGAGAAAGAAGAAAGAAAGAGTTTGAATTCCAAGGAAGACCAATAACTCGGGAAAATAGGCGAGAAAGAAGAATGAAGGTGTTTGATTGACAAGAAGTTCCGATAATAACAGAGAAAACGGGAGAAAGATGAGTAATTGAGTTTGATCGCCAAGGAAGACCGATAATACGGGAGAATACGCAAGAAAGACAAAAAACGAGTTTGATTTCCAAGGAAGACCAATAACACGGGAGAAAACGCGAGAAAAAAAATGAAGGAGTTTGATCGTCAAGATATACCAATAAAACAGAGAGAAAATGGGAGAAAGAAGGATAATTGAGTTTAATCGCCAAGGAAGACCGATAACACGGGAGAAAACGCGAGAAAGAAAAAAGAACGAGTTTGATTTCCAAGGAAGACCAATAACTCGGGAGAAAACGCTAGAAGGAAGAATGATTGAGTTTGATCGCCAACAAAGACCGATAAAACCAGAGAAATCGGGAGAAAGATGGATAATTAATTTTGATCGCAGAGGAAGACCGATAACACGGGAGAAAATGCTAGAAAGAAGAAAGAACGAGTTTGATTTCCAAGAAAGACCAATAACACGGGAGAAAACGCGTAAAAGAAGAATGAAGGATTTTGATCAACAAGAAGAAGAATAAAACCATAAAAAACGGGGAGAACGAAGGATTATTGAGTTTGATCACCAAGGAAGACCATAATACGGTGAGAAAAACGCGAGAAAGAAGAAAGAACGATTTTTATTTCCAAGAAAGACCGATAGAACCAGTGAAATCGGCAGAAAGAACGATAATTGAGTTTGATCTCCAAGGAAGACCGATGACACGGGCGAAAACGCGAGAAAGGAGAATGAACGAGATTCATAGCCAAGGTAGACCAAAAACATGGGATAAAGCGAACGAAAGAAGAAAGAACTAGTTTGATTTCAAGGAAGACCAAAAATACTGTAGAAAACGCGTAAAAAAGTATGAACGAGTTTGATCGCCAAGAAGGACCAATAAAACCATAGAAAACGGGAGAAAGAATGATAATTGAGTTTTATGGCCAAGGAAGACCCATAGTACGGGAGAAAACGCGAAAAAGAAGAATGAAGGAGTTTGTTTCTATGGAAGACCAATAACACGGTAGAAAACGCGAGAAAGAAGAATGAAGGTGTTTGATCGCCAAGAAAGACCGATAAAACCAGAGAAAACGGGAGAAAGAAGGATGATTGAGTTTGATCACCAAGGAAGACCGATAATACGGGAGAAAACACGAAAAAGAAGAAAGAACGAGTTTGTTTCCATGGAAGACCAATAACACAGGAGAAAACGGGGAGAAAGAATAATGAAGGAGTTTGATCGTAAAGATAGACCGAATAAACAGAGAGAAAACGGGAGAAAGAAGGATAATTGAGTTTGATTACCATAGAAGACCGATAACACGGGCGAAAACGCGAGAAAGGAGAAAGAAAGAGTTTGATTTCCAAGGAAGACCAATAACTCGGGAGAAAAGGCGAGAAAGAAGAATGAAGGTGTTTGGTTGACAAGAAGTTCCGATAATAACAGAGAAAACGGGAGAAAGATGGATAATTGAGTTTGATCGCCAAGGAAGACCGATAATACGGGAGAAAACGCGAGAAAGAAAAAAGAACTAGTTTGATTAACAAGGAAGACCAAAAATACTGTAGAAAACGCGAAAAATAAGAATGCATGAATTTGATCGCCAAGAAGCACCAATAAAACCATAGAAAACGGGAGAAAAATGATATTGAGTTTTTATGGCCAAGGAAGAGACATAGTACGGGAGAAAACGCGAAAAAGAAGAATGAAGGAGTTTGATCACCAAGGAAGACCAATAAAACCATGGAAAACGGGAGAACGAAGGATAATTGAGTTTGATCACCAAGGAAGACCATAATATGGGAGAAAACGCGAGAAAGAAGAAAGAACGAGTTTGATTTCCAAGGAAGACCAATAACACGGGAGAAAACGCGAGAAAGAAGAATGAAGGTGTTTGATCGCCAAGAAAGACCGATAAAACAGAGAGAAAATGGGAGAAAGAAGGATAATTGAGTTTAATCGCCAAGGAAGACCGATAACACGGGAGAAAACGCGAAAAAGAAGAAAGAACGAGTTTGATTTTCCAAGGAAGACCAATAACACGGGAGAACGCGAGAAAGAAGAATTAAGGAGCTTGATCGTCAAGATAGACGGAAAGAATAGAGTCCCCGCCATCCCACTCCCGCCATAGCCCGCCCTCGACCATCCAAGCCCTCCCCCGCCCACCACCGACCGCCCTCGCCTTCCGCCGCCCGCCCCCATCTGCCCCCGATCGCCCCCACGTGCCCCTGCCAGCTCTGCCTGCCCCTGCCTGACCCCACCTGCCCTAGCCAGCGCCGCCTGAACCCGCCTGCCCCCGCCTGCCTCCGCCTGCCCACGCCTGCCCCCGCCTGCCCCTTCCGGCCCACGCCTGCCCCTGCCTGCCCCCGTCCTCCCCCGCCCTGCCCCCGCCTGCCCCAGCCTGCCCCGCCTGCCCCCGCCTGCCACGCTGCCCCCGCCTGCCCACGCCTGCCCCCGCCTGCCTGCGCTCCCCCGCCTTCCCCCGTTTGACCCAGCCTGCCCCTGTTCGCTCCCGCCCGTCAACGCCCGCCCCCGCCAACCACCGCCCACCCCCACCCGCCCCCGCCAACCCCCGACCGGCCCGGCCCACACCGCCCGCCACTTCCCGCCCCGGCCCGATCACGCCCGCCCCCGTATGCCCCCGCTATCCCCCGCCTACACCCGTCCGCCCCTGCCCGCCCCCGCCCGCTCCCGTACTCCCTCGCCCGCCCCCGTCAAACCCCGCCCACTCCCGCCTACACCCGTCCGCCCCTGCCCACCCCCGCCCGCCCTCGTCCTCCCCCGCATACACCCGTTCGCCCCTGCCCGCCCCCGCAACCCCCGCTTGCTCGCGTCCGCCCAAGCCCGCCCGCCCCGGCCCGCCCTACCTGCCACAGCCAGCCCCGCCTTACCCCGCACGCTTCCGCCCGCACGCCCCCGCCCGCCCGGCCCCATCCGCCCGCGCCCGCCCCCGCCCGCCCCCGCCTGCCTCCGCCTGCCTCCGCCTGCCTCCGCCTGCCTCCGCCTGCTTCCCCCTGCCCCCGCCTACGCCCGCCTGCCCCAGCCCGCCCCTGCCCGCTCCCGCCCGCCCTCCCCCGCCAGACACCGCCCGCCTTTGCCCGCCCCAGCCCGCCACTGGCCGCCACCCGCCCGCCCACGCCCGCCCACGCCCGCCCCCGCCCGCCCCTCCCGCCCCCGCTCGCCCCGCCTCCGCCTTCCCCGCCTGCCTCTTCCTGCCACCGCCTGCTCCCGCCTGCCTCCGCCTGCTCCTTCCTACACCCGCCTGCCCCGCCCGCCCCTTTACGCCCCCGCCCGCCAATGCCCGACCGCCCCCTCCTGCCCTCGCACGCTTCCTCCCTCCCCCGCCCGCCCACGCCCGCCCCTGCCCGCCTCCGCCATCCCCCGCCCGGCCCCGCCCACCCCAGTCCGCCCCCGCTCGCCCCCGCCCGCCCACGCCCGCCCACGCCCGCCTCCGCCCGCCCCCGCCTGCCCTCGCCTGCCCCCACCTGCCCCCGCCCGCCCTTGCCTGCCCCCGCTTGCCCCCGCCTGAATAATTGAGTTGTATCGCCAAGGAAGGCCGATGACACGTGAGAAAACGCGAAAAAGGAGAATGAACGATTTTGATGGCAATGGAAGACCGAAAACACGAAAAAAAAACAAAGAAAGAAGAAAGAACGAGTTTGATTTACAAGAAAGACCGATAGAACCAGAGAAATCGGCAGAAAGAACGATAATTGTGTTTGATCGCCAAGGTAGACTGATGACACGAAAGAAAACGCGAGAAAGGAGAATGAACGAGATTGATCGACAAGGAAGACAGAAAACATGGGAGAAAGCGAACGAAAGAAGAAAGAACGAGTTGGATTTCCAAGAAAGACCGATAATACTGTAGAAAACGCCGAAAAAAATAATGAATGAGTTCGATCGCCAAGTAGGACCAATAAAACCATAGAAAACGGAAGAAAGAAGGATAATTGAGTTTGATGGCCAAGGAAGACCGATAATACGGGAGAACACGCGAAAAAGAAGAAAGAACGAGTTGGATTTCCAAGGAAGACCAATAACACGGTGGAAAAACGCTAGAAGGAAGAATGATTGAGTTTGATCGCCAACAAAGACCGATAAAACCAGAGAAATCGGGAGAAAGATGGATAATTGAATTTGACCGCAGAGGAAGACCGATAACACGGGAGAAAATGCGAGAAAGAAGAAAGAACGAGTTTGATTTCCAAGAAAGACCAATAATACTGTAGAAAACGCGAAAAAAAGAATGAATGAGTTTGATCGCCAAGAAGGACCAATAAAACCACAGAAAACGGGAGAAAGGAGAAAGAAAAAGTTTGAATTCCAAGGAAGACCAATAAATCGGGAGAAAAGGCGAGAAAGAATAATGAAGGTGTTTGATTGACAAGAAGTTCCGATAATAACAGAGAAAACGGGAGAAAGATGGATAATTGAGTTTGATCGCCAAGGAAGACCGATAATACGGAAGAATACGCGAGAAAGAAAAAAAACGAGTTTGATTTCCAAGGAAGACCAATAACACGGGAGAAAACGCGAGAAAAAAATGAAGGAGTTTGATCGTCAAGATATACCAATAAAACAGAGAGAAAATGTGAGAAAGAAGGATAATTGAGTTTAATCGCCAAGGAAGACCGATAACACGGGAGAAAACGCGAGAAAGAAGAAAGTACGAGTTTTGATTTTCAAAGAAGACCAATAACACAGAAGAAAACGCGAGAAAGAAAAATGAAGGAGTTTGATCTACAAGAAAGAACGATAAAACCATAGAAAACGGGAGAACGAAGGATAATTGAGTTTGATCACCAAGGAAGACCATAATACGGGAGAAAACGCGAGAAAGAAGAAAGAACGAGTTTGATTTCCAAGAAGGACCTATAACACGGGAGAAAACGCGAGAAAGAAGAATTAAGGAGTTTGATCGTCAAGATAGACGGATAGAATAGAGTCCCCGCCATCCCACTCCCGCCACAGCCCGCCCTCGACCACCCAAGCCCTCCCCCGCCCACCACCGACCGCCCTCGCCTTCCGCCGCCCACCCCCATCTGCCCCCGATCGCCCCCACGTGCCCCTGCCAGCTCTGCCTGCCCCTGCCTGACCCCGCCTGCCCTAGCCAGACCCGCCTGAACCCGCCTGCCCCCGCCTGCCTCCGCCTGCCCACGCCTGCCCCCGCCTGCCCCCGCCTGCCCCTGCCGGCCCAAGCCTGCCCCTGCCTGCCCCCGCCTTCCCCCGCCTGCCCCCGCCTACCCCAGCCTGCCCCGCCTGCCCCAGCCAGCCCTGCGCTCCCCCGCCTTCCCCCGTTTGACCCAGCCTTCCCCTGCCCGCCCCCGCCCGTCAACGCCCGCCCCCGCCACACACCGCCCACCCCCACCGCCCCGGCCAACCCCCGACCGGCCTGGGCCACCCCGCCCGCCACCTCCCGCCCCGGCCCGATCGCGCCCGCCCCCGTTTGCCCCCGCTCGCCCACGCCGGCACCCGTCCGCACCTTCCCGCCCCGCCCGCTCCCGTACTCCCTCGCCCGCCCGCTTTCGCCCGCCCTCGTCCACCACCGCCCCACTACCGCCAACACCCGTCCGCCCCTGCCCGCCCCCGCCCGCCCCCGCCCGCCCTCGTCCGCCCCCGCCTACACCCGTTCGTCCCTGCCCGCCCCCGCAACCCCCGCCCGCTCGCGTCCGCCCAAGCCCGCCCGCCCCAGCCCCCCCTACCTGCCACAGCCAGCCCCGCCTTACCCGCCCGCTTCCGCCGGCACGCCCCCGCCCGCCCGGCCCCGCCCGCCCGCGCCCGCCTCCGCCAGCCCCCGCCTGCCTCCGCCTGCCTCCGCCTTCCTCCGCCTGCTTCCGCCTGCTTCCCCCTGCCCCCGCCTACGCCCGCCTGACCCAGCCCGCCCCTGCCCGCTCCCGCCCGCCCTCCCCCGCCAGAAACCGCCCGCTTTTGCCCGCCCCAGCCCGCCACTGGCCGCCACCGCCCGCCCACGCCCGCCCCCGCCCGCCCCGCCCGCCCCTCCCGCCCCCGCTCGCCCCGCCTCCGCCTTCCCCGCCTGCCTCTTCCTGCCACCGCCTGCTCCCGCCTGCTCCTTCCTACACCCGCCTGCCCCGCCCGCCCCTTTACGCCCCCGCCCGCCCGTGCCCGCTCGCCCCCGCCCACGCCCGCCCACGCCCGCCTCCGCCCGCCCCCGCCTGTCCTCGCCTGCCCCCACCTGCCCCAGCATGCCCTTGCCTGCCCCCGCTTGCCCCCGCCTGAATAATTGAGTTGTATCGCCAAGGAAGGCCGATGACACGTGAGAAAACGCGAAAAAGGAGAATGAACGATTTTGATCGCAATGGAAGACCGAAAACACGAAAAAAAAAACAAAGAAAGAAGAAAGAACGGGTTTGATTTACAAGAAAGACCGATAGAACCAGAGAAATCGGCAGAAAGAACGATAAATGTGTTTGATCGCCTAGGAAGACCGATGACACGGAAGAAAACGCGAGAAAGGAGAATGAACGAGATTGATCGCCAAGGAAGACCAAAAACATGGGAGAAAGCGAAAGAAAGAAGAAAGAACGAGTTGGATTTCCAAGGAAGGCCAATAATACTGCAGAAAAACGCGAAAAAAAGAATGAATGAGTTTGATCGCCAAGAAGGACCAATAAAACCATAGAAAACGGGAGAAAGAAGAAAGAAAGAGTTTGAATTCCAAGGAAGACCAATAACTCGGGAAAATAGGCGAGAAAGAAGAATGAAGGTGTTTGATTGACAAGAAGTTCCGATAATAACAGAGAAAACGGGAGAAAGATGGGTAATTGAGTTTGATCGCCAAGGAAGACCGATAATACGGGAGAATACGCGAGAAAGACAAAAAACGAGTTTGATTTCCAAGGAAGACCAATAACACGGGAGAAAACGCGAGAAAAAAAATGAAGGAGTTTGATCGTCAAGATATACCAATAAAACAGAGAGAAAATGGGAGAAAGAAGGATAATTGAGTTTAATCGCCAAGGAAGACCGATAACACGGGAGAAAACGCGAGAAAGAAAAAAGAACTAGTTTGATTAACAAGGGAAGACCAAAAATACTGTAGAAAACGCGAAAAATAAGAATGCATGAATTTGATCGCCAAGAAGCACCAATAAAACCATAGAAAACGGGAGAAAAAATGATAATTGAGTTTTATGGCCAAGGAAGAGACATAGTACGGGAGAAAACGCGAAAAAGAAGAATGAAGGAGTTTGATCACCAAGGAAGACCAATAAAACCATGGAAAACGGGAGAACGAAGGATAATTGAGTTTGATCACCAAGGAAGACCATAATATGGGAGAAAACGCGAGAAAGAAGAAAGAACGAGTTTGATTTCCAAGGAAGACCAATAACACGGGAGAAAACGCGAGAAAGAAGAATGAAGGTGTTTGATCGCCAAGAAAGACCGATAAAACCAGAGAAAACGGGAGAAAGAAGAATAATTGAGTTTGATCACCAAGGAAGACCGATAATACGGGAGAAAACGCGAAAAAGAAGAAAGAACGAGTTTGTTTCCATGGAAGACCAATATCACAGGTGAAAACGGGAGAAAGAAGAATGAAGGAGTTTGATCGTAAAGATAGACCGAATAAACAGAGAGAAAACGGGAGAAAGAAGGATAATTGTGTTTTGATCGCCATGGAAGACCGATAACACGGGAGAAAACGCGAGAAAGGT
>JAJPWW010000052.1:0-54816 GCA_028673005.1 Tanypteryx hageni
GTAAAAGAAAGTGAGGGGAGGTGAAATGAAAGTGAGTAGAGGAAAAGGAAGTGAGGGGAGGTGAAAGGAAGAGAGGAGAGGTGAAAGGAAATGAGGGGTGGTGAAAGGAAGTAAGGGGAGGTGAAAGGAAGTGAGGGGAGGTAAAAGAAAGTGAGGGGAGATGAAGTAAAGTGAGAGGAGGTTAAAGGAAGTGAAGGGATGTTAAAGGAAGTGAGGAGAGGTGAAAGGAAGTGAGGGGAGGAGAAAAGAAGAGAGGGGACGTGAAAGGAAGTGAGAAGAGGTAAAAGAATTGGGGGGGAGGTGATATAAAGTAGAGAAGCGAGTAGAGATGAAAGAAAGTGAGGGTAGGTGAAATGAAATGAGGGGAGGTGAAAGGAACTGAGTGGTGGTGAAAGAAATAGAGGGGTGGTTGGGTTGGGTTGGGTTGGTTTGGGTTGGGTTGGGTTGGTTTGGTATGGTTTGGGTTGGGTTGGGTTAAGTGAGGGTGGTGAATGGAAGTGATGTGATGTTAAAGGAAATAAGGGGAGGTAAAAGGATGTGAAAGGAGGTAAAAGAAACTGAGGGGAGTTGAAAGAAAGTAAGAGAATATCATAGGTTGGTTGGGTTGGGTTGGGATGGGATTGGTTGTGTTGGGTTGGATTGGGTTGGGTTTGGTTGTGTTGGGTGGGGTTCGGTTGGGTTGGACTGGGTTGGGTAGGTTTGGGTTTGGTTGGGTTGGGTTGGGTTGGGTTAAGTTAGAGGAGGTGAATGGAAGTGAGGGGATGTTAAAAGAAGTAAGGGGAGGTGAAAGAAAGTGAGAGGAGATGAAAGAAAGTGAGGGGAGAAGAAAGGAAGTAAGGGGAGGTGAAATGAAGTAAGAAGAGGTGAAAGGAACTGAAGGGAGGTGAAAGAAAATGAGGGGAGCTGAAAGGAAGTGAGGGGAGGTGAAAGGATGTGAGAGAATGTGAAAGGAAGTGAGGGGAGATTAAAGGAAGTAAGGGAGATGAAAGGAAGTGAGAGAATGTTAAAGGAAGTTAGGGAAGGTGAAAGAAAGAGAGGGGAGGTGAAAAGAAGTGAGGGGAGTTGAAAGGAAGTGAGGGGTGGCGAAAGGAAGTGAGGGGAGGTGAACGAAAGAAAGAGACTGTGAAAGGAAGTGAGGGATGGTGAAAGGAAGTAAGAGGAGGTGAAAGGAAATGAGGGGAGATAAAAGAAAGTGAGGGGAGGTTAAATGAAGTGAGGGGAGGTGAAAGGAAGTGTGGGGAGGTGAAAGGAAGAGAGGAGAGGTGAAAGAAAATGAGGGGAGGTGAAAGGAAGTGAGGGGAGGTGAAAGGAAATGAGGGGAGGTGAATGGAAGTGAGGGGAAGTAAAAGGAAGTTAGGGGAGGTGAAAGGAAGTTAGGGGAGGTGATAGGAAACTAGTAGAGGTGAAAGAAAGTGAGGGGAGTTGAAATGAAGAGAGGGGGGTTGAAAGAAAGTGAGGGGAGGTGAAAGGAAGAGAAGGAAGGTGAAAGGAAGCGAGGGTGGTGAAAGGAAGTGAGGGGAGGCGAAAGGAAATGAGGAGAGATGAAAGGAAGTGAGGAATGGTGAAATTAAATAAGGGGAGGTGAAAGAAAGTGAGGGGATGTTAAAGGAAGTAAGGGGAGGTGAAAGGAAGTGAGGGGAGGTGAAATAAAGTGAGGGAAGATGAAATAAAGTGAGGGGAGGTGAAAGGAAGTGAGGGGAGGTGAAAGGAAGTAAGGAGAGGTGAAAGGAAGTGAGAGAATGTGAATGAAAGTGAGGGAAGGTGGAAGAAAGGGATGGGAGGTGAAAGGAAGTGAGGGGAAGTGAAAGGAAATGATGGGAGGAATAAGGCAGTGAGGGGAGGTAATTGAAAGAGAGAGAATGTGAAAGGAAGACAGGGAAGGTGAAAGAAAGTGACGGGAGGTGAAAGGAAGTAAGGGGAATTGAAAGGAAGTAAGAGGAGGTGAAAGGAAGTAAGGGGAGGTAAAGGAAGTGAGAGAATGTGAAAGGAAGCGAGTAGAGATGAAAGAAAGTGAGGGTAGGTGAAATGAAGTGAGGGGAGGTGAAAGGAAGTAAGGAGAAGTGAAAGGAAGTGAGAGAATGTGAATGAAAGTGAGGGAAGGTGGAAGAAAGGGATGGGAGGTGAAAGGAAGTGAGGGGAAGTGAAAGGAAATGATGGGAGGAATAAGGAAGTGAGGGGAGGTAAATGAAAGAAAGAGAATGTGAAAGGAAGACAGGGAAGGTGAAAGAAAGTGACGGGAGGTGAAAGGATGTAAGGGGAATTGAAAGGAAGTAAGAGGAGGTGAAAGGAAGTAAGGGGAGTTAAAGGAAGTGAGAGAATGTGAAAGGAAGCGAGTAGAGATGAAAGAAAGTGAGGGTAGGTGAAATGAAATGAGGGGAGGTGAAAGGAACTGAGTGGTGGTGAAAGAAATAGAGGGGTGGTGAAGGGAAGTGAGGGATGGTGAAGGGAAGTGAAGGGAGTTGAAATAAAGTAAGGGGAGGTGAAACGAACTGAGGGGAGGTGAAAGGAAGTGAGGGGAGGTGAAGGAAAGTGAGAGAATGTGAAAGGTTGGTTGGGTTGTGTTGGGTTTGGTTGGGTTGGGTAGGGTTGGGATGGTTTAGGTTAAGTTTGGTTGGGTTGGGTTGTTTTGGGTTGGTTTGGGTTGGGTTGGTTAGGGTTGGGTTGGGTTGGTTTGGGTTGTGTTGGGTTGGTTTGGGTTGGGTTAAGTGAGGGGAGGTGAATAGAAGTGAGAGGATGTTAAAAGAAGTAAGGGGAGGTGAAAGGAAGTGTGAGGATGTGAAAAAAAGTGAGGGGAAGAGAAAGGAAGTAAGTGGAAGTGAATGGAAGATAGGAAAGGTGAATGGAATAGTGACAGGAGGTGAAAGAAGTTGAGGGAATGTGTATGGAAGTGAGGGTATGTGAAAGGATGTGAGGTGATGAGAAAGAGAGAGAGGGGAGGTGAAAGGATGTGAGGGGAGGCAAAAAGAAGTAAGGGGAGTTGAAAGGAAGCGAGGGGAGATGCAAGAATGTGAGGGGAGGTGAAATGAATTGAAAGGAGGTGAAAGAAAGTGAGTGGAGGTGAAAGGAAGAGAGGAAAAGTGATGGGTGGTGAGTGGGAGCGATGGGAGCTGAGCGGAAGTGAGGGAAATAAATAGACGTGCGAAGAGGTGAAAGAAAGTGAGGGGATGTAAAATGAAGTGTGGAAAGGGAGAGAAAGTGAGGGGAGGTTAAATTAAGTGAAGTGGGGTGAAAGGAAGTAGGAGTAGGTGAAAGGAATTGAGGAGAGGTGAAAGGAAATTAGGGAAGGTGAAAGGAAATGAGGGAAGGTGAATGGAAGTGAGGAAATATGAAAGGAATTGAAGGGAGGTGAAAAATAATGAGGGGAGGTGAGATGAAAGGAAGCGAGGGAAGATGAAAGGAAGTGAGGCGAGGTGAAAGGAAGAGAGGGGAGGTGAAACGAAGAGAGGGAAGGTGAAAGGAAGTGAGGGGAGTTGAAAGGAAGTGAGGGGAGGTAATTGGAAGTGAGGGGAGGCGAAAGGAGGTGAGAAGCAATGAAACGAAGTGGCAAGAGGTGAAATGAAGTAAGAGGAGGTGAAAGGTATTGAGAGAATGTGAAAGGAAATGAGGGGAGGTGAAAGGAAGTGAGGGGAGGTGAAAGGAAGCGAGGGGATATAAAAGAAAGTGAGGGTAGGTGAAATGAAGTGAGGGGAGGTGAAAGGAATTGAGGGGTGGTGAAAGAAAGAGATCGGAGGTTAAAGGAAGTGAGGGGAGGTGAAAGGAAGTGAGGGGAGGTGAAATGAAGTAAGGGGAGGTGAAAGGAACTGAAGGGTGGTGAAAGAAAGTGAGGGGAGGTGAAAGGAAATGAGGGGAGGCGAAAGGATATGAGGGGAGTTGAATGGAAGTGAGGGTATGTTAAAAGACGTAAGGGGTGGTAAAAGTAAGTGAGGAGAGATGAAAGAAAGTGAGAGAATTTGAAAGGTTGGTTGGGTTGGGTTTGGTTGTGTTGGGTTTGTTTGGGATGGGTTGGGTTGGGTTGGGTTGGTTTAGGTTGGGTTGGGTTGGTTTGGTTTGGGTTGGGTTGGGTTAAGTGAGGCGTGGTGAATGGAAGTGATGTGATGTTAAAGGAAGTAAGGGGAGGTAAAAGGATGTGAGAGGAGGTAAAAGAAACTGAGGGGAGTTGAAAGAAAGTAAGAGAATATCATAGGTTGGTTGGGTTGTGTTGGGATGGGATGGGTTGTGTTTGGGTTGGATTTGGTTGGGTTTGGTTGTAGGGGGTTGGGGTGGGGTTTGGTTGGGTTGGGTTGGGTAGGTTTGGGTTTGGTATGGGTTGGGTTGGGTTAAGTGAGAGGAGGTGAATGGAAGTGAGGGGATGTTAAAAGAAGTAAGAGGAGGTGAAAGAAAGTGAGAGGAGATGAAAGAAAGTGAGGGGAGAAGAAAGGAAGTAAGTGGAAGTGAATGGAAGTGAGGAAAGGGGAAAAGAATTTTATGAGGTGAAAGAAGTTAAGGGAAGGTGAATGGAAGTGAGGAAAGGTGAAAGGAAGTGAGGGTAGGTGAAAAGAAGTGAGGGGGGTTGAAAGGAATTAGGAGTAGGTGAAACGAAGTGAGGAGAGGTGAAAGGAAATGAGGGAAGGTGAAAGGAAGTGAGGGAAGGTGAATGGAAGTGAGGAAAGGTGAAAGGAAGTGAAGGGAGGTGAAAGATAGTTAGGGGAGGTAAAAGGAAATAAAGGGAGGTAAAAGGATGTGAAAGAATGTGAAAGGCAGCGAAGGAAGGTGAAAGAAAGTGAGCAGAGGTGAAAGGAAGTGAGGGGGAGGTGAAAGGAAGTGAGGGGAGGTGAATGGAAGTGAGGGGAGGTGAATGGAAGTGAGGGGAGGTGATAGGAAACGAGTAGAGGTGAAAGAAAGTGAGGGGAGGTGAAATGAAGTGAGGGGGGTTGAAAGAAAGTGAGGGTAGTTAAAATGAAATGAGGGGAGGTGAAAGAAATAGAGGAATGGTGAAGGGAAGTGAGGGGCGGTGAAGGGAAGTGAGGGGAGTTGAAATAAAGTAAGGGGAGGTGAAACGAAATGAGGGGAGGTGAAAGGAAGTGAGGGGAGGTGAAAGGAATTGAGGGGAGGTGAATGGAAATGAGGGGATGTTAAAGAAAATAAGGGGAGGTGAAAGGAAGTGATGGGAGGTAAAAGGATGTGAGATAATGTGAAAGGAAGTGAGGGAAGATGAAAGGAAGTGAGGCGAGGTGAAAGTAAGAGAGGGGGAGGTGAAAGGAAGAGAGGGGAGGTGAAAGGAAGTGAGGGGAGATGAAAGGAAGTGAGGGGAGGTGAATGGAAGTGAGGTGAGGCGAAAGGAATTGAGGGGAGGTGAATGGAATTGACGGGAATGTTAAAGAAAGTAAGGGGAGGTGAAAGGAAATGATGGGAGGTAAAAGGAAGTGAGAGAATGTGAAAGGAAGTGAAAAAAGGTGAAAGAAAATGAGGGGAGATGAAAGGAAGTGAGTGGAGGTGAAAGGAAATGAGCTGAGGTGAAAGGAAGAGAGGGGAGGTGAAAGGAAGTGAGGGGAGGTGAAAGGAAGTGAGGGGAGGTGAAAGAAAGTGAGGGGAGGTGAAAGGAATTGAGTGGAGGTGAAAGGAAGAGAGGAAAAGTGATGGGTGGTGAGATGGAGCGATGGGAGCTGAGGGGATGCGAGGGAAAGTAAATAGACGTGAGAAGAGGTGAAAGAAAAAGATGGGATGTAAAAGGAAGTGAGGAAAGGTGAAAGGAAGTAAGGAGAGGTGAAAGGATGTAAGGGGAGGTTAAAGGAAGCGAGGAGATATGAAGGAAAGTGAGGGTAGGTGAAATGAAGTGAGGGGAGGTGAAAGGAACTGAGGGGTGGTGAATGAAAGAGAGGGGAGGTTAAAGGATGTGAGGGGAGGTGAAAGGAAGTAAGGGGAGGTGAAATGAAGTAAGGGGAGGTGAAAGGAACTGAAGGGAGGTGAAAGAAAATGAGGGGGAGGTGAAAGGAAGTGAGGGGAGGTGAAAGGATGTGAGAGAATGTGAAAGGAAATGAGGGGAGATTAAAGGAAGTAAGGGGAGGTGAAAGGAAGTGAGAGAATGTGAAAGGAAGTTAGGGAAGGTGAAAGAAAGAGAGGGGAGGTGAAAAGAAGTGAGGGGAGGTGAAAGGAAGTGAGGGGTGGCGAAAGGAAGTAAGGGGAGGTGAACGAAAGAGAGAGACTGTGAAAGGAAGTGAGGGTTGGTGAAAGAAAGTAAGGGGAGGTGAAAGGAAATGAGGGGAGATGAAAAAATGAGGGGAGGTTAAATGAAGTGAGGGGAGGTGAAAGAAAGTGAGAAGAGATGAAATGAAGTGAAGGGAGGTGAAAAGAAGTGAGAAGCATTGAAACGAAGTGGCAAGAGGTGAAATGAAGTAAGGGGAGGTGAAAGAAAAAGAGGGGAGGTGAAAGGAAGAAAGAGGAGGTGAAAGGAAGTAAGGGGAGGTAAAAGGTATTGAGAGAATGTGAAAGGAAATGAGGGGAGGTGAAAGGAAGTGAGGGAGGTGAAAGAAAGCGAGGGGATATAAAAGAAAGTGAGGGGAGGTGAAACGAATTGAGGGGTGGTGAAAGAAAGAGAGGGGAGGGTAAATAAAGTGAGAGGAGGTGAAAGGAAGTGAGGGGAGGTGAAATGAAGTAAGGGGAGGTGAAAGGAACTGAAGGGAGGTGAAAGGAAGTGAGGGGAGGTGAAAAGAAATGAGGGGAGGCGAAAGGATGTGAGGGGAGGTGAATGGAAGTGAGGGTATGTTAAAAGAAGTAAGGGGAGGTAAAAGTAAGTGAGGAGAGTTGAAAGAAAGTGAGAGAATGTGAAAGGTTGGTTGGGTTGGGTTGGGTTGGGTTTGGTTGTGTTGGGTTTGGTTGGGATGGGTTGGGTTGGGTTGGGTTGGGTTGGTTTGGGTTGGGTTGGGTTAAGTGAGGGGTGGTGAATGGAAGTGATGTGATGTTAAAGGAAGTAAGGGGAGGTAAAAGGATGTGAGAGGAGGTAAAAGCAAGTGAGGGGATTTGAAAGAAAGAAAGAGAATATCATAGGTTGGTTGGGTTGGGTTGGGATGGGATGGGTTGTGTTGGGTTGGATTGGGTTGGGTTGGGTTGGGTTGGGTGGGGTTCGGTTGGGTTAAGTTGGGTTGGGTTGGGTAGGTTTGGGTTTGGTTAAGTTGGGTTGGGTTGGGTTAAGTGAGAGGAGGTGAATGGAAGTGAGGGGATGTTAAAAGAAGTAAGGGGAGGTGAAAGAAGGTGAGAGGAGATGAAAGAAAGTGAGAGAATTTGAAAGGTTGGTGTGAGGGGAGGTGAAAGGAAGAGAAGGAAGGTGAAAGGAAGCGAGGGGAGGTGAAAGGAAGTGAGGGGAGTCGAAAGGAAGTGAGGGAAGGTGAATGGAAGTGAGGAAAGGTGAAAGGAAGTGAAGGGAGGTGAAAGATAGTTAGGGGAGGTAAAAGGAAATAAAGGGAGGTAAAAGGATGTGAAAGAATGTGAAAGGCAGCGAAGGAAGGTGAAAGAAAGTGAGCAGAGGTGAAAGGAAGTGAGGGGAGGTGAAAGGAAGTGAGGGGAGGTGAATGGAAGTGAGGGGAGGTGAATGGAAGTGAGGGGAGGTGATAGGAAACGAGTAGAGGTGAAAGAAAGTGAGGGGAGGTGAAATGAAGTGAGGGGGGTTGAAAGAAAGTGAGGGTAGGTAAAATGAAATGAGGGGAGGTGAAAGAAACTGAGTGGTGTTGAAAGAAATAGAGGGGAGGTGAAGGGAAGTGAGAGGCGGTGAAGGGAAGTGAGGGGAGTTGAAATAAAGTAAGGGGAGGTGAAACGAAATGAGGGGAGGTGAAAGGAAGTGAGGGGAGTTAAAAGGAATTGAGGGGAGGTGAATGGAAGTGAGGGGATGTTAAAGAAAGTAAGGGGAGGTGAAAGGAAGTGATGGGAGGTAAAAGGAAGTGAGAGAATGTGAAAGGAAGTGAGGGAAGATGAAAGGAAGTGAGGCGATGTGAAAATAAGAGAGGGGAGGTGAAAGGAAGAGAGGGGAGGTGAAAGGAAGTGAGGTGAGGCGAAAGAAATTGAGGGGAGGTGAATGGAATTGACGGGAATGTTAAATAAAGTAAGGGGAGGTGAAAGGAAGTAATGGGAGGTAAAAGGAAGTGAGAGAATGTGAAAGGAAGTGAAAAAAGGTGAAAGAAAATGAGGGGAGATGAAAGGAAGTGAGTGGAGGTGAAAGGAAATGAGCTGAGGTGAAAGGAAGAGAGGGGAGGTGAAAGGAAGTGAGGGGAGGTGAAAGGAAGTGAGGGGAGGTGAAATGAAGTGAGGGGAGGTGAAAGGAATTGAGTGGAGGTGAAAGGAAGAGTGGAAAAGTGATGGGTGGTGAGATGGAGCGATGGGAGCTTAGGGGATGCGAGGGAAAGTAAATAGACGTGAGAAGAGGTGAAAGAAAGTGATGGGATGTAAAAGGAAGTGAGGAAAGGTGAAAGGAAGTAAGGAGAGGTGAAAGGATGTAAGGGGAGGTTAAAGGAAGCGAGGAGATATGAAGGAAAGTGAGGGTAGGTGAAATGAAGTGAGGGGAGGTGAAAGGAACTGAGGGGTGGTGAATGAAAGAGAGGGGAGGTTAAAGGATGTGAGGGGAGGTGAAAGGAAGTAAGGGGAGGTGAAATGAAGTAAGGGGAGGTGAAAGGAACTGAAGGGAGGTGAAAGAAAATGAGGGGAGGTGAAAGGAAGTGAGGGGAGGTGAAAGGATGTGAGAGAATGTGAAAGGAAATGAGGGGAGATTAAAGGAAGTAAGGGGAGGTGAAAGGAAGTGAGAGAATGTGAAAGGAAGTTAGGGAAGGTGAAAGAAAGAGAGGGGAGGTGAAAAGAAGTGAGGGGAGGTGAAAGGAAGTGAGGGGTGGCGAAAGGAAGTAAGGGGAGGTGAACGAAAGAGAGAGACTGCGAAAGGAAGTGAGGGTTGGTGAAAGAAAGTAAGGGGAGGTGAAAGGAAATGAGGGGAGATGAAAAAATGAGGGGAGGTTAAATGAAGTGAGGGGAGGTGAAATGAAGTGAGGGGAGGTGAAAGGAAGTGAGGGGAGGTGAAAGGAAGTAAGGAGAGGTGAAAGGAAGTGAGAGAATGTGAATGAAAGTGAGGGAAGGTGGAAGAAAGTAATGGGAGGTGAAAGGTAGTGAGGGGAAGTGAAATAAAATGATGGGAGGAATAAGGAAGTGAGGGGAGGTAAATGAAAGAGAGAGAATGTGAAAGGAAGACAGGGAAGGTGAAAGAAAATGACGGGAGGTGAAAGGAAGTAAGGGGAATTGAAAGGAAGTAAGAGGAGGTGAAAGGAAGTTAGGGGAAGTAAAAGAAGTGAGAGAATGTGAAAGGAAGCGAGTAGAGATAAAAGAAAGTGAGGGTAGGTTAAATGAAATGAGGGGAGGTGAAAGGAACTGAGTGGTGGTGAATGAAATAGAGGGGTGGTGAAGGGAAGTGAGGGGAGTTGAAAGGAAGTGAGGGGAGGTGAAAGAAAGTGAGAGAATGTGAAAGGTTGGTTGGGTTGGGTTGGGTTTGGTTGGGTTGGGTAGGGTTGGGATGGGCTGGGTTAAGTTGGGTTGGGTTGGGTTGTTTTGGGTTGGTTTGGGTTGGGTTGGGTTGGTTAGGTTTGGGTTGGGTTGGTTTGGGTTGTGTTGGGTTGGTTTGGGTTGGGTTAAGTGAGGGGAGGTGAATGGAAGTGAGAGGATGTTAAAAGAAGTAAGGGGATGTGAAAGGAAGTGTGAGGATGTGAAAAAAAGTGAGGGGAAGAGAAAGGAAGTAAGTGGAAGTGAATGGAAGATAGGAAATGTGAATGGAAGTGACAGGAGGTGAAAAAAGTTGAGGGAATGTGTATGGAAGTGAGGGTAGGTGAAAGGATGTGAGGTGATGTGAAAGAGAGAGAGGGGAGGTGAAAGGAAGTGAGATGAGGCAAAAAGAAGTGAGGGGAGTTGAAAGGAAGCGAGGGTAGATGCAAGAATGTAAGGGGAGGTGAAATGAATTGAAAGAAGGTGAAAGGAAGTGAGTGGAGGTGAAAGGAAGAGAGGAAAAGTGATGGGTGGTGAGGGGGATCGATAGGAGCTGAGGGGAAGCGAGGGAAAGTAAACAGACGTGAGAAGAGGTGAAAGAAAGTGAGGGGATGTAAAAGAAAGTGAGGAAAGGTGAAAGGAAGTAAGGAGAGGTGAAAGGAATTGTGGGAAGGTATATGTAAGTGAGGGAAGGTGAATGAAAGTGAGGAAAGAAGAAAGGAATAGAAGGGAGGTGAAAGATAATGAGGGAGGTAAAAGGAAATAAGGGGAGGTAATAGGAAATGAAAGATTGTGAAAGGAAACGGGGGAAGGTGAAAGAAAATGAGGGGAGGTGAAAGGAAGTCAGGGAAGTTGAAAGAAAGTGAGGGGAGGAGAAAGGAAGTGGGTGGATGTGAAATGAAGTAAGGGGAGGTGAAAGAAAGAGAGGGGAGGTGAAAGGAAGTGAGAGTAGGTGAAAGGAAGTGAGGAGATCGCTCTGCCTCACATCTATCTCTTTTCCTCCTCTCCTTTTACCTCCACTCACTTCCTTTCACCTCCCCTCACTTCATTTCACCTCCCCTCCCTTTCTTGCATCTCCCCTCGCTTCCTTTCAACTCCCCTCACTTCTTTTCGCCTCTCCTCACTTTCTTTTACCTCCCCTCTCTCTTTTACATCATCTCACTTCCTTTCACCTACCCTCAATTCCATTCACAGTCCCTCAACTTCTTTCACCTCCTGTCACTTCCTTTCATCTTTCCTGACCTCCATTCACTTCCACTTACTTCCTTTCTCCTCCCCTCACATTTTTTTATCTCCTCTCACATCCTTTTACCTCCATTTACTTCCTTTAATATCCCCTCACTTCCATTCACCTCCCCTCACTTAACCCAAACCAACACAACACAACCCAACCCAACCCAACCCAACCCAACCCTAACCAACCCAACCCAAACCAAACCAACCCAACCCAACCCTATCCAACCCAACCCATTCCAACCCAACCCAACCCAACCAACCTTTCACATTCTCTTACTTTCTTTCAACTCTCCTCACTTACTTTTACCTGCCCTTACTTCCTTTAACATCCCCTCCCTTCCATTCACCTCCCCTCACATCCTTTCGACTCCCCTCACTTCCTTTCACCTCTTCTCACTTCCTTTTACCACCCCTCAGTTCCTTTCATCTCCCCTCACTTCATTTCACCTACCTTCACTTTCTTTCATCTCTTCTCGCTTCCTTTACCTTCTCCTACTTCCTTTTACCTCCCCTTACTTCCTTTCACCTCCTCTTACTTCCTTTCAACTCCCCTCATTTCCTTTTGCCTCCCCTCACTTCTTTTCAACTCCCCTCACTTCCATTCACCTACCCTCCCTTTCTTTGACCTTCCCTCACTTCCTTTCACATTCTCTCACTTACTTTCACCTCCCCTTATCTCCTTTCGCCTCCCCTGACTTCCTTTCACCTTCCCTCACTTCATTTCACCTTCATTCACTTTATTTCCTCTTTCCTCACTTCCTTTCACCTCCCCTAACTTTCTTTAACGTCCCCTCACTTTCTTTCATCTCCCCTTATTTCATTTCATCACCCCTCACTTCCTTTCACCTCCCCTCATTTCCTTTCATCTTCCCTCATTTCCTTTCACCTCCCCTCGCTTCCTCTTACCTCCCCTATTTTTTTCTTTCGCCTCCCCTTACTTCCTTTCACCTCCCCTCACTTCATTTCAACTCCCCTCATTTTCTTTCACCTCCCCTCGTTTCCTTTCCCCTCCCATCACTTCCTTTCACCACCCCTTACTTTCTTTCACCTCTTTCTCACTTCCATTCACCTCTTCTTACTTTCATTAACATCCCCTCACTTCAATTCAACTCCCCTCAATTCCTTTCACCTCCCTTCACTTCCTTTCACCTTTCCTCACTTCCATTCACCTTCCCTCACTTCCTTTCACATTCCCTCACTTCCTTTCACCTACTCCTAATTCCTTTAACCCCCCCTCACTTCTTTTCACCGACCCTCACTTCCTTTCACCTTTCTTTACTTCCTTTTACATTCCCTCATTTTCTTTCACCTATCTCACTTCTATTTACTTTCCCTCACTTTTCCTCAGCTCTTATCGCTTCCCCTTACCTCCCATCACTTTTCCTCTCTTCCTTTCACCTCCACTCACTTCCTTTCACCTCCCCTCACTTTATTTCAACACCCTTCACTTTATTTCATGTCCCATCGCTTCCTTTCACCTCACCTCACTTCCTTTCACCTCCCCTCACTTTTCTTTCACCTTCCCTCACTTCCTTACACATTCTCCCAGTTCCTTTTACCTCTTCTCACTTCTTTTCACCTCCCCTCACTTCTTTTCACTTCCCCTCACTTCCTTTCACCTCCTCTCTCTCTCTTCCACCTCCACTCACTTCCTTTCATCTCCCCTCACTTTATTCCGCCTCCCCTCACTTTCTTTCATCTCCCCTCGCTTCATTTCATCCACCCTCACTTCCCTTCACCTCCCCTCACTTTCTTTCAACTTCCCTGATTTCTTTTCACATTCTCTCTCTTTCATTCACCTCCCCTCATTTCCTTTCGCCTCCCCTCATTTCCTTTCACCTCCCCTCTCTTTCTTTCACCACCTCTCAGTTCCATTCACCTCCCCTCACTTCATTTCACATACCCTCACTTTCTTTCATCTCCCCTCGCTTCCTTTTACCTCCCCTCACTTCCTTTCACCTCCCCTCACTTCCATTCACATTCTCTCACTTCCTTTTACCTCCCCTTACTTCCATTCACCTCCTCTTATTTCCTTTCACCTCCCCTCTCTTCTTTTCTCATCCCCTCACTTCCTTTCACATACCCTCACTTCATTTCACCTCCCCTCTCTTTCTTTCACATTCCCTTACTTCCTTTCACCTCCCCTCACTTCCTTTCACCTCCCCTCACTTCCTATAACCTTCCCTCACTTTCTTTCATCTCCACTCACTTCCTTTAACATTCCCTCACTTCCTTTAACCTCCCTTCAATTCCTTCTACCTCCCCTCGTATCCTTTCACCTCCCTTCACTTCCTTTCACCTTCCCTTAGTTCCTTTCACCTCCCCTCACTTCCTTCCTGTAGGCGGGAGTAGGCGGGGTTTGACGGGGGCGGGCGAAAGCGGGCGGGCGAGGTAGTACGGGAGCGGGCGGGGGCGGGCAGGGGCGGACGGGTGTAGGCGGGGGCGAGCGGGGGCAAACGGGGGCGGGCGTGATCGGGCCGGGGCGGGAGGTGGCGGGCGGGGTGGGCCGGGCCAGTCGGGGGTTGGAAGGGGCGGGTGGGGGTGGGCGGTGGGTGGCGGGAGCGGGCGTTGACGGGCGGGGGCGGGCAGGGGCAGGCTGGGTCAAACGGGGGAAGGCGGGGGAGCGCAGGGCAGGCGGGGGTAGGCGTGGGCAGGCGGGGGCAGGCGGGGCAGGCTGGGGCAGGCGGGGGCAGGCGGGGGAAGGCGGGGGCAGGCAGGAGCAGGCGTGGGCCGGCAGGGGCAGGCGGGGGCAGGCGGGGGCTGGCGGGGGCAGGCGTGGGCAGGCGGGGGCAGGCAGAGCTGGCAGGGGCACGTGGGGGCGATCGGAGGCAGATGGGGGCGGGCGTCGGAAGGCGAGGGCGGTCGGTGGTGGGCGGGGGATGGCTTGGGTGGTCGAGGGGGGGCTGTGGCGGGAGTGGGATGGTGGGGACTATATTCTATACGTCTATCTTGACAATCAAACTCCTAAATTCTTCTTTCTCGCGTTTTCTCCCGTGTTATTGGTCTTTCTTGGAAATCCAACTCGTTCTTTCTTCTTTCGTTCGCTTTCTCCCATGTTTTTGGTCTTCCTTGGAAATCAAACTCGTTCTTTCTTCTTTTTCGCGTGTTCTCCCGTATTATCGGTCTTTTTTGGCCATCGAACTCAATTATCCTTCTTTCTCCCGTTTTCTATGGATTTATTGGTCCTTCTTGGCGATCAAAATCATTCATTTATTTTTCGCGTTTTCTACAGTATTATTGGTCTTCCTTGGAAATCCAACTCGTTCTTTCTTCTTTCGTTCGCTTTCTCCCATGTTTTTGGTCTTCCTTGGCGATCAATCTCGTTCATTCTCCTTTCTCGCGTTTTCTTTCGTGTCATCGGTCTTCCTTGGCGATCAACCACAATTATCGTTCTTTCTGCCGATTTCTCTGGTTCTATCGGTCTTTCTTGTAAATCAAACTCGTTCTTTCTTCTTTTTTTGTTTTTTTTTTCGTGTTTTCGGTCTTCCATTGCGATTAAAATCGTCCATTCTCCTTTTTCGCGTTTTATCACGTGTAATCGGCCTTCCTTGGCGAAAGAACTCAATTATTCAGGCGGGGGCACGCGGGGGCAGGCAAGGGCAGGCGGGGGCAGGTGAAGGCAGGCGAGAACAGGCGGGGGCGGGCGGAGGCGGGCGTGGGCGGGCGTGGGCGTGCGGGGGAAGGCAGAAGCAGGCTTGGGCCGGCAGTGGCAGGCGGGGGCAGGCAGGGGCAGGCGTGGGCAGGCGGAGGCAGGCGGGGGCAGGCGGGTTCAGGCGGGGCTGGCTAGGGCAGGCGGGGTCAGGCAGGAGTAGGTAGAGCTGGCAGGGGCACGTGGGGGCGATCGGGGGCAGATGGGGGCGGGCGGCGGAAGGCGAGGGCGGTCGGTGGTGGGCGGGGGAGGGCTTGGTTGGTCGAGGGCGGGCTGTGGCGTGAGTGGGATGGCGGGGACTCTATTCTATCCGACTATCTTGACGATCAAACTCCTTAATTCTTCTTTCTCGCGTTTTCTCCCGTGTTATTCGTCTTCCTTGGAAATCAAACTCGTTCTTTCTTCTTTCTCGCGTTTTCTCCCGTATTATGGTCTTCCTTGGTGATCAAACTCAATTATCCTTCGTTCTCCCGTTTTCTATGGTTTTATCGTTCTTTCTTGTAGATCAAACTCCTTCATTTTTCTTTCTCGCGTTTTCTTCTGTGTTATTGGTCTTCTTTGAAAATCAAACTAGTACTTTCTTCTTTCTCGCGTTTTCTCCCGTGTTATCGGTCTTCTTTGGCGATTAAACTCAATTATCCTTCTTTCTCCCATTTTCTCTCTGTTTTATTGGTCTATCTTGACGATCAAACTCCTTCATTTTTTTCTCGCGTTTTCTCCCCATTTATTTTTCTTCCTTGGAAATCAAACTCGTTTTTTTTTCTTTCTCGCGTATTCTCCCGTATTATCGGTCTTCCTTGGCGATCAAACTCAATTATCCATCTTTCTCCCGTTTTCTCTGTTATTATCGGAACTTCTTGTCAATCAAACACCTTCATTCTTCTTTCTCGCCATTTCTCCTGAGTTATTGGTCTTCCTTGGAAATCGAACTCTTTCTTTCTTGTTTTTCGCGTTTTCTCCCGTATTATCGGTCTTCCTTGGTGATCAAACTCAATTATCCTTCTTTCTCCCGTTTTCTCTCTGTTTATTCGGTCTATCTTTACGATCAAACTCCTTCATTCTTCTTTCTCCCGTTTTCTCCTGTGTTATTGGTCTTCCATGAAAACAAACTCGTTCTTTCTTGTTTTTCGCGTTTTCTCCCGTATTATCGATCTTCCTTGGTGATCAAACTCAATTATCCTTCTTTCTCCCGTTTTCTCTGGTTTTATCGGTCTTTCTTGGCGATCAAACACCTTCATTCTTCTTTCTCGCGTTTTCTCCCGTGTTATTGGTCTTCCTTGGTGATCAAACTCCTTCATTCTTCTTTTTCGCGTTTTCTCCCGTACTATGGGTCTTCCTTTGCCATAAAACTCAATTATCATTCTTTCTCCCGTTTTCTATGGTTTTAATGGTCCTTCTTGGCGATCAAACTAATGCATTCTTATTTTACGCGTTTTCTACAGTATTTTTGGTCTTCCTTGGAAATCAATCTCGTTCATTCTCCTTTCTCGCGTTTTCTCCCCTGTCATCGGTCTTCCTTGGAGATCAAACTCAATTATCGTTCTTTCTGCCGATTTCACTGGTTCTATCGGTCTTTCTTGGAAATAAAACTCGTTCTTTCTTCTTTCTCGCGTTTTCTCCCGTATTATGGTCTTCCTTGGTGATCAAACTCAATAATCCTTCGTTCTCCCGTTTTTCATGGTTTTATTGGTCTTTCTTGGAGATTAAACTCCTTCATTCTTCTTTTACGCGTTTTCTCCCGTGTTATTGGTCCTTCTTGGAAATCAAACTCGTTCTTTCTTCTTTCTCGCATTTTCTCCCGTGTTATCGGTCTTCCTCTGCGATCAAATTGAATTATCCATCTTTCTCCCGATTTCTCTGGTTTTATCGGTCTTTGTTGGCGATCAAACTCAATCATTCTTCCTTCTAGCGTTTTCCACCGTTTTATTGGTCTTCCTTGGAAATCAAACTCGTTCTTTCTTCTTTTTCGCGTGTTCTCTCGTATTATCGGTCTTCCTTGGCCATCAAACACAATTATCATTCTTTCTCCCGTGGCCGTGGCTGGAGGGAGCGTGCAAGGGCAAGAGGGGGCGGGCGGGCACGGGCGGGCATATGCGTAAAGGGGCGGGCGGGGCAGGCGGGTGTAGGAAGGAGCAGGCGGGGGCAGGCGGGAGCAGGCGGTGGCAGGAAGAGGCAGGCGGGGAAGGCGGAGGCGGGGCGAGCGGGGGCGGGAGAGGCGGGCGGGGCGGGCGGGAGCGGGCGTGGGCGGGCGGTGGCGGCCAGTGGCGGGCTGGGGCGGGCAAAGGCGGGCGGTGTCTGGCGGGGGAGGGCGGGCGGGAGCGGGCAGGGGCGGGCTGGGGCAGGCGGGCGTAGGCGGGGGCAGGGGGAAGCAGGCGGAATCAGGCGGAGGCAGGCGGAGGCAGGCGGGGGCGGGCGCGGGCGGGCGGGGGCGGGCGCGGGCGGGCGGGGCCGGGCGGCCGGGGGCGTTCGGGCGGAATCGGGCGGGGTAAGGCGGGGCTGGCTGTGGCAGGTAGGGCGGCCTGGGGCGGGCGGGCTTGGGCGGACGCGAGCGAGCGGGGGTTGCGGTGGCGGGCAGGGGGCGAACGGGTGTAGGCGGGGGCGTACGAGGGCGGGCGGGGGTGGGCAGGGGCGGACGGGTGTAGGCGGGATTGGGCGGGGTTGGACGGTGGCGGGCGAAAGCGGGCGGGCGAGGGAGTACGGGAGCGGGCGGGGGCGGGCAGGGGCGGACGGGTGTAGGCGGGGGCGAGGGGGGCAAACGGGGGCGGGCGTGATCGGGCCGGGGCGGGAGGTGGCGGGCGGGGTGGGCTTGGCCGGTCGGGGGTTGGCGGGGGCGGGTGGGGGTGGTCGGTGGGTGGCAGGGGCGGGCGTTGACGGGCGGGGGCGGGCAGGGGCAGGCTGGGTCAAACGGGGGAAGGCGGGGGAGCGCAGGGCAGGCGGGGGCAGGCGTGGGCTGGCGGGGGCAGGAGTGGGCAGGCGGGGGCAGGCGGGGCAGGCTGGGGCAGGCGGGGGCAGGCGGGGGAAGGCGGGGGCAGGCAGAGGCAGGCGTTGGCCGGCAGGGGCAGGCGGGGCCAGGCAGGGCAGAATGGGGCAGGCGGGGGCAGGTTTGGGCAGGCGGAGGCAGGCGGGGGCAGCCGGGTTCAGGCGGCGCTGGCTAGGGCAGGCGGGGTCAGTCAGGGGCAGGCAGAGCTGGCAGGGGCACGTGGGGGCGATCGGGGGCAGATGGGGGCGGGCGGCGGAAGGCGAGGGCGGACATTGGTGGGCGGTGGAGGGCTTGGGTGGTCGAGGGCGGGCTGTGGCGGGAGTGGGATGGCGGGGACTCTATTCTATACGTCTATCTTGACGATCAAACTCCTTAATTCTTCTTTCTCGCGTTTTCTCCCGTATTCTGGTCTTCCTTGGTGATCAAACTCAATTATCCTTCGTTCTCCCGTTTTCTATGGTTTTATTGGTCCTTCTTGGCGATCAAACTCATTCACTCTTTTTTTACGCGTTTTCAACAGTATTTTTGGTCTTCCTTGGAAATCAAACTCGTTCTTTCTTCTTTCGTTCGCTTTCTCCCATGTTTTTGGTCTACCTTGGCTATGAATCTCGTTCATTCTCCTTTCTCGCGTTTTCTGCCGTGTCATCGGTCTTCCTTGGAGATCAAACTCAATTATCGTTCTTTCTGCCGATTTCACTGGTTCTATCGGTCTTTCTTGGAAATAAAACTCTTTCTATCTTCTTTCTCGCGTTTTCTCCCGTATTATGGTCTTCCTTGGCGATTAAACTCAATTATTCTTCTTTCTCCCATTTTCTCTCTGTTTTACTGGTATATCTTGACGATCAAACTCCTTCATTTTTTTCTCGCGTTTTCTCCCGTGTTATTGGTCTTCCTTGGAAATCAAACCTGTTTTTTTTCTTTCTCGCGTATTCTCCCGTATTATCGGTCTTCCTTGGCGATCAAACTCAATTATCCATCTTTCTCCCGTTTTCTCTGTTATTATCGGAACTTATTGTCAATCAAACACCTTCTTTCTTCTTTCTCGCCTTTTCTCCCGAGTTATTGGTCTTCCTTGGAATACAAACTCTTTCTTTCTCCCGTTTTCTATGGTTTTATTGGTCCTTCTTGGCGATCAAACTCATTCATTCTTTTTTTCGCGTTTTCTACAGTATTATTGGTCTTCCTTGGGAATCCAACTCGTTCTTTCTTCTTTCGTTCGATTTCTTCCATGTTTTTGGTCTTCCTTTTCGATCAATCTCGTTCATTCTCCTTTCTCGCCTTTTCTTCCGTGTCATCAGTCTTCCTTGGCGATCAAACACAATTATCGTTCTTTCTGCCGATTTCTCTGGTTCTATCGGTATTTCTTGTAAATCAAACTCGTTCTTTCTTCATTCTTTGTTTTTTTTTCGTGTTTTCGGTCTTCCGTTGCGATCAAAATCGTTCATTCGCCTATTTCGCGTTTTCTTACGTGTCATCGGCCTTACTTGGCGATAGAACTCAATTATTCAGGCGGGGGCAAGTGGGGGCAAACAAGGGCAGGCAAAGGGAAGCGGGGGACAGGTGGGGGCAGTCGAGGGCAGGCGGAGGCGGGCGGAGGCGGGCGTGGGCGGGCGTGAGCGGGCGTGGGCGGGAGGGGGCGAGCGAGGGCGGGCTGGGGAGGGCGGGGGCGGGCGGGGGAATGCGGGGGCGGGAGGGGGCGGGCGTGGGCGGGCAGAGGCGGGGTAAGCGTGCGAGGGCAGCAGGGGGCGGGCAGGCACGGGCGGGCGGGGGCGTAAAGGGGCGGGCGGGGCAGGCGGGTGTAGGAAGGAGCAGGCGGAGGCAGGCGGGAGCAGGCGGTGACAGGAAGGAGGAGGCAGGGAAGGCGGAGGCGGGGCGAGCGGGGACGAGCGGGGGCGGGCGGGGGCGGGCGGGGGCGGGCGGGGGCTGGCGGTGGCGGGAAGTGGCGGGCGGTGGCTGGCGGGGTCGGGCAAAGGCGGGCGGTGTCTGGCGGGGGCAGGCGGGCGTAGGCGGGGGCAGGGGGAAGCAGGCGGAGGCAGGCGGGGGCGGGCGGGGCCGGGCGGGCGGGGGCGTGCGGGCGGGGGCGTGCGGGCGGAAGCGGGCGGGGTAAGGCGGGGCTGGCTGTGGCAGGTAAGGCGGGCTGGGGCGGGCGGGCTTGGGCGGACGCGAGCGGGCGTGGGTTGCGGGGGGTGGGCAGTGGCGAACGGGTGTAGGCGGGGGCGGACGAGGGCGGGCGGGGGCGGGCAGGGGCGTGCGGGTGTAGGCGGGATCGGGCGGGGGTGGACGGGGGCGGGCGAAAGCGGGCGGGCGAGGGAGTACGGGAGTGGGCGGGGGCGGGCAGGGGCGGACGGGTGTAGGCGAGGGCGAGCGGGGGGCGAACGGGGGCGGGCGTGATCGGGCCTGGGCGGGAGGTGGCGGGCGGGGTGGGCCAGGCCGGTCGGGGGTTGGCGGGGGCGGGTGGGGGTGGGCGGTTGGTGGCAGGGGCGGGCGTTGACGGGCGGGGGGCGGGCGAGGGCAGGCTGGGTCAAACGGGGGAAGGCGGGGGAGCGCAGGGCAAGCGGGGGCAGGCGGGGGCAGGCTGGGGCAGGCGGGGGCAGGCGGGGGAAGGCAGGGGCAGGCAGGGGCAGGCAGGTGCAGGTAGAGCTGGCAGGGGCACGTGGGGGCGATGGGGGGCAGATGGGGGCGGGCGGCGGAAGGCGAGGGCGGTCGGTGGTGGGCGGGGGGAGGGCTTGGGTGGTCGAGGGCGGGCTATGGCGGGAGTGGGATGGCGAAGACTCTATTCTTTCCGTCTATCTTGACGATCAAACTCCTTAATTCTTCTTTCTCGCGTTTTCTCCCGTGTTATTGGTCTTCCTTGGAAATCAAACTCGTTCTTTCTTCTTTCTCGCGTTTTCTCCCGTATTATGGTCTTCCTTGGTGATCAAACTCAATTATCCTTCGTTCTCCCGTTTTCTATGGTTTTATCGTTCTTTCTTGTAGATCAAACTCCTTCATTTTTCTTTCTCGCGTTTTCTTCTGTGTTATTGGTCTTCTATGAAAATCAAACTCGTACTTTTTCTTTTTTGCGTTTTCTCCCGTGTTATCGGTCTTCCTTTGGCGATTAAACTCAATTACCTTCTTTCTCCCATTTTCTCTCTGTTTTATTGGTATATATTGACGATCAAACTCCTTCATTTTTATTCTCGCGTTTTCTCCCGTGTTATTGGTCTTCCTTGGAAATCAAACTCGTTTTTTTTCTTTCTCGCATTTTCTCCCTTGTTATCGGTCTTCCTCTGCGATCAAATTCAATTATCCATCTTTCTCCCGATTTCTCTGGTTTTATCGGTCTTTGTTGGCGATCAAACTCAATCATTCTTCCTTCTAGCTTTTTCCACCGTTTTATTGGTCTTCCTTTGAAATCAAACACTTTCTTTCTTCTTTTTCGCGTATTCTCCCGTATTATCGGTCTTCCTTGGCCATCAAACTCAATTATCCTTCTTTCTCCCGTTTTCTATGGTTTTATTGGTCCTTCTTGGCGATCAAACTCATTCATTCTTTTTTTCGCGTTTTCTACAGTATTATTGTTCTTCCTTGGAAATCCAACTCGTTCTTTCTTCTTTCGTTCGCTTTCTCCCATGTTTTTGGTCTTCCTTGGCGATCAATCTCGTTCATTCTCCTTTATCGCGTTTTCTTCCGTGTCATCGGTCTTCCTAGGCGATCAAACACATTTATCGTTCTTTCTGCCGATTTCTCTGGTTCTATCGGTCTTTCTTGTAAATCAAACTCGTTCTTTGTTCTTTTTTTGTTTTTTTTTTTCGTGTTTTCGGTCTTCCATTGCGATCAAAATCGTTCATTCTCCTTTTTCGCGTTTTCTCACGTGTCATCGGCCTTCCTTGGCGATACAACTCAATTATTCAGGCGGGGGCAAGCGGGGGCAGGCAAGGGCAGGCGGGGGCAGGTGGGGGCAGGCGAGGGCAGGCGGGGGCGGGCGGAGGCGGGCGTGGGCGGGCGGGGGCGAGCGGGGGCGGGCGGGGGTGGGCGGGGCCGGGCGGGGGATGGCGGAGGGGGGCAGAGGCTGGCGTGGGCGGGCGGGGGCGGGAGGGAGCGTGCGAGGGCAAGAGGGGGCGGGCGGGCACGTGCGGGCGGGGGCGTAAAGGTGCGGGCGAGGCAGGCGGGTGTAGGAAGGAGCAGGCGGGGGCAGGCGGGAGCAGGCGGTGGCAGGAAGAGGCAGGCGGGGAAGGCGGAGGCGGGGCGAGCGGGGGCGGGAGGGGCGGGCGGGGGCGGGCGTGGGCAGGCGGTGGCTGCCAGTGGCGGGCTTGGGCGGGCAAAAGCGGGCGGTGTCTGGCGGGGGAGGGCGGGCGGGAGCGGGCAGTGGCGGGCTGGGGCAGGCGAGCGTAAGCGGGGGCAAAGGGAAGCAGGCGGAAGCAGGCGGAGGGAGGCGGAGGCAGGCGGGGGCGGGCGGGGGCGGGCGCGGGCGGGCGGGGCCGGGCGGGCGGTGGCGTGCGGGCGGAAGCGGGCGGGGTAAGGCGGTGCTGGCTGTGGCAGGTAGGGCGGGCTGGGGCGGGCGGGCTTGGGCGGACGCGAGCGGGCGGGGGTTGCGGGGGCGGACGGGTGTAGGCGGGAGTTGGCGGGGTTTGACGGGGGCGGGCGAAAGCGGGCGGGCGAGGGAGTACGGGAGCGGGTGGGGGCGGGCAGGGGCGGACGGGTGTATTCGGGGGCGAGCGGGGGAAAACGGGGGCGGGCGTGATCGGGCCGGGGCGGGAGGTGGCGGGCGGGGTGGGCTGGGCCGGTCGGGGGTTGGCAGGGGCGGGTGCGGGTGGGCGGTGGGTGGCGGGGGAGGGCGTTGACGGGCGGGAGCGGGCAGGGGCAGGCTGGGTCAAACGGGGGAAGGCGGGGGAGCGCAGGGCAGACGGGGGCAGGCGTGGGCAGGCGGGGGCAGGCGGGGAAGGCTGGGGCAGGCGGGGGGAGGCGGGGGAATGCGGGGGCAGGCAGGGGCAGGCGGGGGCCGGCAGGGGCAGGCGGGGGCAGGCGGGGGCAGGCGGGGGCAGGCGGGGGCTGGCGAGGGCAGGCGTGGGCAGGCGGAGGCAGGCGGTGGCATGCGGGTTCAGGCGGCGCTGGCTAGGGCAGGCGGGGTCAGGCAGGGGCAGGCAGAGCTGGCAGGGGCACGTGGGGCGATCGGGGGCAGATAGGGGCGGGCGGCGGAAGGCGAGGGCGGTCGGTGGTGGGCGGGGGAGGGCTTGGGTGGTCGAGGGCGGGCTGTGGCGGGAGTGGGATGGCGGGGACTCTATTCTATCCGTCTATCTTGACAATCAAACTCCTTAATTCTTCTTTCTTGCGTTTTCTCCCGTGTTATTGGTCTTCCTTGGAAATCAAACTCAATTATCTATCTTTCTCCCGTTTTCTCTGTTTTTATCGTTCTTTCTTTTAGATCAAACTCCTTCATTTTTCTTTCTCGCGTTTTCTTCTGTGTTATTGATCTTCTTTAAAAATCAAACTGGTACATTCTTATTTCTCGCAATTTCTCCCGTGTTATCGGTCTTCCTTGGCGATTAAACTCAATTATCCTTCTTTCTCCCATTTTCTCTCTGTTTTATTGGTATATCTTGACGATCAAACTTCTTCATTTTTTTTCTCGCGTATTCTCCCGTATTATCGGTCTTCCTTGGCGATCAAACTCAATTATCCATCTTTCTCCCGTTTTCTCTGTTATTATCGGAACTTCTTGTCAATCAAACACCTTCATTCTTCTTTCTCGCCTTTTCTCCCGAGTTATTGATCTTCCTTGGAATTCAAACTCTTTCTTTCTCCTTTCTCCCGTTTTCTATGGTTTTATTGGTCCTTCTTGGCGATCAAACTCATTCATTCTTTTTTTCGCGTTTTCTACAGTATTATTGGTCTTCCTTGGGAATCCAACTCGTTCTTTCTTCTTTCGTTCGATTTCTTCCATGTTTTTGGTCTTCCTTTTCGATCAATCTCGTTCATTCTCCTTTCTTGCCTTTTCTTCCGTGTCATCAGTCTTCCTTGGCGATCATACACAATTATCGTTCTTTCTGCCGATTTCTCTGGTTCTATCGGTATTTCTTGTAAATCAAACTCGTTCTTTCTTCTTTCTTTGTTTTTTTTTTCGTGTTTTCGGTCTTCCGTTGCGATCAAAATCGTTCATTCGCCTATTTCGCGTTTTCTCACGTGTCATCGGTCTTCCTTGGCGATAGAACTCAATTATTCAGGCGGGGGCAAGCGGGGGCAAACAAGGGCAGGCGGGGGCAAGCGGGGACAGGTGGGGGCAGGCGAGGACAGGCGGGAGCGGGCGGAGGCGGGCGTGGGCGGGCGTGGGCGGGCGGGGGCGAGCGAGGGCGGGCTGGGGAGGGCGGGGGCTGGCGGGGGAATGCGGTGGCGGGCAGGGGCGGGCGGGGGCGGGCGTGGGCGGTCGCGGGCGGGCGGGAGCTTGCGAGGGCAGCAGGGGGCGGGCGGGCACGGGCGGGCGGGGGCGTGAAGGGGCGGGCGGGGCAGGCGGGTGTAGGAAGGAGCAGGCGGGGGCAGGCGGGAGCAGGCGGTGGCAGGAAGGAGGAGGCGGGGAAGGCGGAGGCGGGGCGAGCGGGGACGAGCGGGGGCGGGAGGTGGCGGGCGGGGGCGGGCGGTGGCTGGCGGGGGCGTGCTGTGCCAGGAAGTGGCGGGCGGTGGCGGGCGGGTGCGGGCAAAGGCGGGCGGTGTCTGGCGGGGACAGGCGGGCGTAGGCGAGGGCAGAAGGAAGCAGGCGGAGGCAGGCGGGGCCGGGCGGGGCCGGGCGGGCCGGGGCGTGCGGGCGGGGGCGTTCGGGCGGGGGCGTGCGGGCGCGAAGCGTGCGGGGTAAGGCGGGGCTGGCTGTGGCAGGTAGGGCGGGCTGTGGCGGGCGGGCTTGGGCGGACGCGAGCGAGCGGGGGTTGCGAGGGTGGGCAGGGGCGAACTGGTGTAGGCGGGGGCGGACGAGGGCGGGCGGGGACGGGCAGGGGCGGACGGGTGTAGGCGGGAGCGGGCGGGGGTGGACGAAGGCGGGCGAAAGCGGGCGGGCGAGGGAGTACGGGAGCGGGCGGGGGCGGGCAGGGGCGGATGGGTGTAGGCGGGGGCGAGCGGGGGCGAACGGGGGCGGGCGTGATCGGGCCGGGGCGGGAGGTGGCGGGCGGGGTGGGCCGGGCCGGTCGGGTTTTGGCGGGGGCGGGTGGGGGTGGGCGGTGTGTGGCGGGGGCGGGCGAGGGCAGGCTGGGTCAAACGGAAGAATGCGGGGGAGCGCAGGGCAGGCGGGGGCAGGCAAGGGAAGGCGGGGGCAGGAAGGGGCAGGCAGGTGCAGGCGTGGGCCGGCAGGGGCAGGCGGGGGCAGGCGGGGGCAGGCGGGGGCAGGCGGAGGCAGGCAGGGCAGGCGGGGGCATGCGGGTTCAGGCGGGGCTGCCTTGGGCAGGCGGGGTCTTTCTTCTTTTTTGCGTGTTCTCCCGTATTATCGGTCTTCCTTGGCCATCAAACTCAATTATCCTTCTTTCTCCCGTTTTCTATGGTTTTATTGGTCCCTCTTGGTGATCAAACTCATTCATTCTTTTTTTCGCGTTTTTTACAGTATTTTTGGTCTTCCTTGGAAATCCAACTCGTTCTTTCTTCTTTCTCGCGTATTCTCCCGTATTATGGTCTTCCTTGGTGATCAATCTCGTTCTTTCTTCTTTCTCGCGTTTTCTCCCGTATTATCGTTCTTCTTTGGCCACCAACTCAATTATCCTTTTTTCTCCCGTTTTCAATGGCTTTATTGGTCCTTCATGGCGATCAAACTAATTCATTTTTTTTTCGCGTTTTCTACAGTATTATTGGTCTTCCTTGGAAATCCAACTCGTTCTTTCTTCTTTCGTACGCTTTCTCCCATGTTTTTGGTCTTCCTTGGGGATCAATCTCGTTCATTCTCCTTTCTCGCGTTTTCTTTCGTGTCATCGGTCTTCCTTGGAGATCAAACTCAATTATCGTTCTTTCTGCCGATTTTACTGGTTCTATCGGTCATTCTTGGAAATAAAACTCGTTCTTTCTTCTTTCTCGCCTTTTAACCCGTATTAAGGTCTTCCTTGGTATCAAACTCAATAATCCTTCGTTCTCGCGTTTTTCATGGTTTTATTGGTCTTTCTTGGTGATCAAACTCCTTCATTCTTCTTTTACTCGTTTTCTCCCGTGTTATTGGTCTTTCTTGGAAATCAAACTCGTTCTTTCTTCTTTCTTGGATTTTCTCCCGTGTTATCGGTCTTCCTCTACGATCAAATTCAATTATCCATCTTTCTCCCGATTTCTCTGGTTTTATCGGTCTTTGTTGGCGATCAAACTCAATCATTCTTCCTTCTAGCGTTTTCCACCGTGTTATTGGTCTTCCTTGGAAATCAAACTCGTTCTTTCTTCTTTTTCGCGTGTTCTCCCGTATTATCGGTCTTCCTTGGCCATCAAACTCAATTATCCTTCTTTCTCCCGTTTTCTATGGATTTATTGGTCCTTCTTGGCGATCAAACTCATTCATTTATTTTTCGCGTTTTCTACAGTATTATTGGTCTTCCTTGGAAATCCAACTCGTTCTTTCTTCTTTCGTTCGCTTTCTCCCATGTTTTTGGTCTTCCTTGGCGATCAATCTCGTTCATTCTCCTTTCTCGCGTTTTCTTTCGTGTCATCGGTCTTCCTTGGCGATCAAACACAATTATCGTTCTTTCTGCCGATTTCTCTGGTTATATCGGTCTTTCTTGTAAATCAAACTCGTTCTTTCTTCTTTCTTTGTTTTTTTTTTTCGTGTTTTCGGTCTTACATTGCGATCTAAATCGTTCATTCTCCTTTTTCGCGTTTTCTCACGTTTAATCGGCCTTCCTTGGCGATAGAACTAAATTATTCAGGCGGGGGCAAGCGGGGGCAGGCAAGGGCATGCGGGGGCAGGTGGGGGCAGGCGAGAACAGGCGGGGGCGGTCGGAGGCGAGCGTGGGCGGGCGTGGGCGTGCGGGGGCGAGCGGGGGCTGGCGGGGGCGGGCGGGGGATGGCGGGGGCGGGCAGGGGCGGGCGAGGGCGGGCGGGGGCGGGCAAGAGCGTGCGAGGGCTGGAGGGGGCGGGCGGGCACGGGCGGGCGGGGGCGTAAAGGGGCGGGCGGGGCAGGCGGGTGTAGGAAAGAGAAGGCGGGGGCAGGCGGGAGCAGGCGGTGGCAGGAAGAAGGAGGCGGGGAAGGCGGAGGCGGGTCGAGCGGGGGCGGGAGGGGAGGGCGGGGCGGGGGGGGGGGGCGGGCGTGGTCGGGCGGTGTCTGGCGGGGGAGGGCGGGCGGGAGCGGGCAGGGGCGGGCTGGGGCAGGCGGGCGTAGGCGGGGCAGGAGGAAGCAGGCGGAAGAAGGCGGAGGCAGGCGGAGGCAAGCGGGAGCGGGCCTGGGCGGGCGGGCCCGGGTGGGCGGGGGCGTGCGGGCGGAAGCGGGCGGGGTAAGGCGGGGCTGGCTGTGGCAGGTAGGGCGGGCTGGGGTGGGGGGGGCTTGGGCGGACGCGAGCGGGCGGGTGTTGCGGGGAAGGGCAGGGGCGAACGGGTGTAGGCGGGGGCAGACGAGGGCGGGCGGGGGCGGGCAGGGGCGGACGGGAGCAGGCGGGGGCAGGCTGGGGCAGGTGGGGGCAGGCGGGGGACGGCGGGGGGAGGCAGGGGCAGGCTTGGGCCGGCAGGGGCAGGCGGGGGCAGGCGGGGGCAGGCGGGGGCAGGCGGGGGCAGGCGGGGGCAGGCGGGGGCAGGCGGGGGCAGGCGTGGGCAAGCGGAGGAAGGCGGGGGCAGGCGGGTTCAGGCGGGGCTGGCTAGGGCAGGCGGGGTCAGGCAGGGGCATGTAGAGCTGGTAGGGGCACGTGGGGGCGATCGGGGGCAGATGGGGGCGGGCGGCGTAAGGCGAGAGCGGTCGGTGGTGGGCGGGGGAGGGCTTGGGTGGTCGAGGGCGGGCTGTGGCGTGAGTGGGATGGCGGAAACTCTATTCTATCCGACTGACTTGACGATCAAACTCCTTAATTCTTCTTTCTCGCGTTTTCTCCCGTGTTATTCGTCTTCCTTGGAAATCAAACTCGTTCTTTCTCCTTTCTCGCGTTTTCTCCCGTATTATGGTCTTCCTTGGTGATCAAACTCAATTATCCTTCGTTCTCCCGTTTTCTATGGTTTTATCGTTCTTTCTTGTAGATCAAACTCCTTCATTTTTCTTTCTCGCGTTTTCTTCTGTGTTATTGGTCTTCTTTGAAAATCAAACTAGTACTTTCTTCTTTCTCGCGTTTTCTCCCGTGTTATCGGTCTTCTTTGGCGATTAAACTCAATTATCCTTCTTTCTCCCATTTTCTCTCTGTTTTATTGGTCTATCATGACGATCAAACTCCTTCATTTTTTTCTCGCGTTTTCTCCCAATTTATTTTTCTTCCTTGGAAATCAAACTCGTTTTTTTTTTCTTTCTCGCATATTCTCCCGTATTATCGGTCTTCCTTGGCGATCAAACTCAATTATCCATCTTCCTCCCGTTTACTCTGTTATTATCGGAACTTCTTGTCAATCAAACACCTTCATTCTTCTTTCTCGCCATTTCTCCTGAGTTATTGGTCTTACTTGGAAATCGAACTCTTTCTTTCTTGTTTTTCGCGTTTTCTCCCGTATTATCGGTCTTCCTTGGTGATCAAACTCAATTATCCTTCTTTCTTTCGTTTTCTCTCTGTTTATTCGGTCTATCTTTACGATCAAACTCCTTCATTCTTCTTTTTCCCGTTTTCTCCTGTGTTATTGGTCTTCCATGGAAACAAACTCGTTCTTTCTTGTTTTTCGCTTTTTCTCCCGTATTATCGATCTTCCTTGGTGATCAAACTCAATTATCCTTCTTTCTCCCGTTTTCTCTGGTTTTATCGGTCTTTCTTGGCGATCAAACACCTTCATTCTTCTTTCTCGCGTTTTCTCCCGTGTTATTATTCTTCCTTGGTGATCAAACTCCTTCATTCTTCTTTTTCGCGTTTTCTCCCGTACTATGGGTCTTCCTTGGCCATAAAACTCAATTATCATTCTTTCTCCCGTTTTCTATGGTTTTATTGGTCCTTCTTGGCGATCAAACTCATTCACTCTTTTTTTACGCGTTTTCAACAGTATTTTTGGTCTTCCTTGGAAATCAAACTCGTTCTTTCTTCTTTCGTTCGCTTTCTCCCATGTTTTTGGTCTACCTTGGCAATGAATCTCGTTCTTTCTTCTTTCTCGCGTTTTCTCCCGTATTATGGTCTTCCTTGGTGATCAAACTCAATTATCCTTCGTTCTCCCGTTTTCTATTGTTTTATTGGTCTTCCTTGGTGATCAAACTCCTTCATTCTTCTTTTTCGCGTTTTCTCCCGTACTATGGGTCTTCCTTGGCCATAAAACTCAATTATCATTCTTTCTCCCGTTTTCTATGGTTTTAATGGTCCTTCTTAGCGATCAAACTAATGCATTCTTATTTTACGCGTTTTCTACAGTATTTTTGGTCTTCCTTGGAAATCAATCTCGTTCATTCTCCTTTCTCGCGTTTTCTCCCCTGTCATCGGTCTTCCTTGGAGATCAAACTCAATTATCGTTCTTTCTGCCGATTTCACTGGTTCTATCGGTCTTTCTTGGAAATAAAACTCGTTCTTTCTTCTTTCTCGCGTTTTCTCCCGTATTATGGTCTTCCTTGGTGATCAAACTCAATAATCCTTCGTTCTCCCGTTTTTCATGTTTTTATTGGTCTTTCTTGGAGATTAAACTCCTTCATTCTTCTTTTACGCGTTTTCTCCCGTGTTATTGGTCCTTCTTGGAAATCAAACTCGTTCTTTCTTCTTTCTCGCATTTTCTCCCGTGTTATCGGTCTTCCTCTGCGATCAAATTCAATTATCCATCTTTCTCCCGATTTCTCTGGTTTTATCGGTCTTTGTTGGCGATCAAACTCAATCATTCTTCCTTCTAGCGTTTTCCACCGTTTTATTGGTCTTCCTTGGAAATCAAACTCGTTCTTTCTTCTTTTTCGCGTGTTCTCTCGTATTATCGGTCTTCCTTGGCCATCAAACACAATTATCCTTCTTTCTCCCGTGGCCGTGGCTGGAGGGAGCGTGCAAGGACAAGAGGGGGCGGGCGGGCACGGGCGGGCATATGCGTAAAGGGGCGGGCGGGGCAGGCGGGTGTAGGAAGGAGCAGGCGGGGGCAGGCGGGAGCAGGCGGTGGCAGGAAGAGGCAGGCGGGGAAGGCGGAGGCGGGGCGAGCGGGGGCGGGAGAGGCGGGCGGGGCGGGCGGGAGCGGGCGGTGGCGGCCAGTGGCGGGCTGGGGCGGGCAAAGGCGGGCGGTGTCTGGCGGGGGAGGGCGGGCGGGAGCGGGCAGGGGCGGGCTGGGGCAGGCGGGCGTAGGCGGGGGCAGGGGGAAGCAGGCGGAATCAGGCGGAGACAGGCGGAGGCAGGCGGGGGCGGGCGCGGGCGGGCGGGGGCGGGCGCGGGCGGGCGGGGCCGTGCGGCCGGGGGCGTGCGGGCGGAATCGGGCGGGGTAAGGCGGGGCTGGCTGTGGCAGGTAGGGCGGCCTGGGGCGGGCGGGCTTGGGCGGACGCGAGCGGGCGGGGGTTGCGGGGGCGGGCAGGGGCGAACGGGTGTAGGCGGGGGCGTACGAGGGCTGGCGGGGTGGGCAGGGGCGGACGGGTGTAGGCGGGATTGGGCGGGGTTGGACGGTGGCGGGCGAAAGCGGGCGGGCGAGGGAGTACGGGAGCGGGCGGGGGCGGGCAGGGGCGGACGGGTGTAGGCGGGGGCGAGGGGGGCAAACGGGGGCGGGCGTGATCGGGCCGGGGCGGGAGGTGGCGGGCGGGGTGGGCTTGGCCGGTCGGGGGTTGGCGGGGGCGGGTGGGGGTGGTCGGTGGGTGGCAGGGGCGGGCGTTGACGGGCGGGGGCGGGCAGGGGCAGGCTGGGTCAAACGGGGGAAGGCGGTGGAGCGCAGGGCAGGCGGGGGCAGGCGTGGGTTGGCGGGGGCAGGCGTGGGCAGGCGGGGGCAGGCGGGCGTAGGCAAGGCAGGAGGAAGCAGGAGGAAGAAGGCGGAGGCAGGCGGAGGCAAGCGGGGGCGGGCATGGGCGGGCGGGCCCGGGTGGGCGGGGGCGTGCGGGCGGAAGCGGGCGGGGTAAGGCGGGGCTGGCTGTGGCAGGTAGGGCGGGCTGGGGCGGGGGGGCTTGGGCGGACGCGAGCGGGCGGGTGTTGCGGGGAAGGGCAGGGGCGAACGGGTGTAGGCGGGGGCTGACGAGGGCGGGCGGGGGAGGGCAGGGGCGGACGGGAGCAGGCGGGGGCAGGCTGGGGCAGGTGGGGGCAGGCGGGGGAAGGCGGGGGCAGGCAGGGGTAGGCAGGGGCAGGCTTGGGCCGGCAGGGGCAGGCGGGGGCAGGCGGGGGCAGGCGGGGGCAGGCGTGGGCAAGCGTAGGAAGGCGGGTGCAGGCGGGTTCAGGCGGGGCTGGCTAGGGCAGGCGGGGTCAGGCAGGGGCATGTAGAGCTGGCAGGGGCACGTGGGGGCGATCGGGGGCAGATGGGGGCGGGCGGCGGAAGGCGAGGGCGGACATTGGTGGGCGGCGGAGGGCTTGGGTGGTCGAGGGCGGGCTGTGGCGGGAGTGGGATGGCGGGGACTCTATTCTATCCGTCTATCTTGACGATCAAACTCCTTAATTCTTCTTTCTCGCGTTTTCTCCCGTATTCTGGTCTTCCTTGGTGATCAAACTCAATTATCCTTCGTTCTCCCGTTTTCTATGGTTTTATTGGTCTTCCTTGGTGATCAAACTCCTTTATTCTTCTTTTTTGCGTTTTCTCCCGTACTATGGGTCTTCCTTGGCCATAAAACTCAATTATCATTCTTTCTCCCGTTTTCTATGGTTTTATTGGTCTTCCTTGGAAATCAAACTCAATTATCTATCTTTCTCCCGTTTTCTCTGTTTTTATCGTTCTTTCTTTTAGATCAAACTCCTTCATTTTTCTTTCTCGCGTTTTCTTCTGTGTTGTTGATCTTCTTTGAAAATCAAACTCGTACATTCTTATTTCTCGCAATTTCTCCCGTGTTATCGGTCTTCCTTGGCGATTAAACTCAATTATCCTTCTTTCTCCCATTTTCTCTCTGTTTTATTGGTATATCTTGACGATCAAACTTCTTCATTTTTTTTCTCGCGTATTCTCCCGTATTATCGGTCTTCCTTGGCGATCAAACTCAATTATCCATCTTTCTCCCGTTTTCTCTGTTATTATCGGAACTTCTTGTCAATCAAACACCTTCATTCTTCTTTCTCGCCTTTTCTCCCGAGTTATTGGTCTTCCTTGGAATTCAAACTCTTTCTTTCTCCTTTCTCCCGTTTTCTATGGTTTTATTGGTCCTTCTTGGCGATCAAACTCATTCATTCTTTTTTTCGCGTTTTCTACAGTATTTTTGGTCTTCCTTGGAAATCAAACTCGTTCTTTCTTCTTTCGTTCGCTTTCTCCCATGTTTTTGGTCTACCTTGGCTATGAATCTCGTTCATTCTCCTTTCTCGCGTTTTCTCCCGTGTCATCGGTCTTCCTTGGAGATCAAACTCAATTATCGTTCTTTCTGCCGATTTCACTCGTTCTATCGGTCTTTCTTGGAAATAAAACTCTTTCTTTCTTCTTTCTCGCGTTTTCTCCCGTATTATGGTCTTCCTTGGCGATTAAACTCAATTATTCTTCTTTCTCCCATTTTCTCTCTGTTTTACTGGTATATCTTGACGATCAAACTCCTTCATTTTTTTCTCGCGTTTTCTCCCGTGTTATTGGTCTTCCTTGGAAATCAAACCTGTTTTTTTTCTTTCTCGCGTATTCTCCCGTATTATCGGTCTTCCTTGGCGATCAAACTCAATTATCCATCTTTCTCCCGTTTTCTCTGTTATTATCGGAACTTATTGTCAATCAAACACCTTCTTTCTTCTTTCTCGCCTTTTCTCCCGAGTTATTGGTCTTCCTTGGAATACAAACTCTTTCTTTCTCCCGTTTTCTATGGTTTTATTGGTCCTTCTTGGCGATCAAACTCATTCATTCTTTTTTTCGCGTTTTCTACAGTATTATTGGTCTTCCTTGGGAATCCAACTCGTTCTTTCTTCTTTCGTTCGATTTCTTCCATGTTTTTGGTCTTCCTTTTCGATCAATCTCGTTCATTCTCCTTTCTCGCCTTTTCTTCCGTGTCATCAGTCTTCCTTGGCGATCAAACACAATTATCGTTCTTTCCGCCGATTTCTCTGGTTCTATCGGTATTTCTTGTAAATCAAACTCGTTCTTTCTTCTTTCTTTGTTTTTTTTCGTGTTTTCGGTCTTCCGTTGCGATCAAAATCGTTCATTCGCCTATTTCGCGTTTTCTCACGTGTCATCGGCCTTACTTGGCGATAGAACTCAATTATTCAGGCGGGGGCAAGTGGGGGCAAACAAGGGCAGGCGGGGGCAAGCGGGGACAGGTGGGGGCAGGCGAGGGCAGGCGGAGGCGGGCGGAGGCGGGCGTGGGCGGGCGTGGGCGGGCGTGAGCGGGCGTGGGCGGGAGGGGGCGAGCAAGGGCGGGCTTGGGAGGGCGGGGGCGGGCGGGGGATGGCGGGGGCGGGCAGGGGCGGGCGAGGGCGGGCGGGGGCGGGCGAGGGCGGGCGAGGGTGTGCGGGGGCGGGCAAGAGCGTGCGAGGGCTGGAGGGGGCGGGCGGGCACGGGCGGGCGGGGGCGTAAAGGGGCGGGCGGGGCAGGCGGGTGTAGGAAAGAGAAGGCGGGGGCAGGCGGGAGCAGGCGGTGGCAGGAAGAAAGAGGCGGGGAAGGCGGAGGCGGGTCGAGCGGGGGCGGGAGGGGAGGGCGGGGCGGGGGGGGGGCGGGCGTGGTCGGGCGGTGTCTGGCGGGGGAGGGCGGGCGGGAGCGGGCAGGGGCGGGCTGGGGCAGGCGGGCGTAGGCGGGGCAGGAGGAAGCAGGCGGAAGAAGGCGGAGGCAGGCGGAGGCAAGCGGGAGCGGGCCTGGGCGGGCGGGCCCGGGTGGGCGGGGGCGTGCGGGCGGAAGCGGGCGGGGTAAGGCGGGGCTGGCTGTGGCAGGTAGGGCGGGCTGGGGTGGGGGGGCTTGGGCGGACGCGAGCGGGCGGGTGTTGCGGGGAAGGGCAGGGGCGAACGTGTGTAGGCGGGGGCAGACTAGGGCGGGCGGGGGCGGGCAGGGGCGGACGGGAGCAGGCGGGGGCAGGCTGGGGCAGGTGGGGGCAGGCGGGGGACGGCGGGGGCAGGCAGGGGCAGGCAGGGGCAGGCTTGGGCCGGCAGGGGCAGGCGGGGGCAGGCGGGGGCAGGCGGGGGCAGGCGGGGGCAGGCGGGTTCAGGCGGGGCTGGCTAGGGCAGGCGGGGTCAGGCAGGGGCATGTAGAGCTGGTAGGGGCACGTGGGGGCGATCGGGGGCAGATGGGGGCGGGCGGCGGAAGGCGAGGGCGGTCGGTGGTGGGCGGGGGGAGGGCTTGGGTGGTCTAGGGCGGGCTGTGGCGTGAGTGGGATGGCGGAAACTCTATTCTATCCGACTGACTTGACGATCAAACTCCTTATTCTTCTTTCTCGCGTTTTCTCCCGTGTTATTCGTCTTCCTTGGAAATCAAACTCGTTCTTTCTTCTTTCTCGCGTTTTCTCCCGTATTATGGTCTTCCTTGGTGATCAAACTCAATTATCCTTCGTTCTCCCGTTTTCTATGGTTTTATCGTTCTTTCTTGTAGATCAAACTCCTTCATTTATCTTTCTCGCGTTTTCTTCTGTGTTATTGGTCTTCTTTGAAAATCAAACTAGTACTTTCTTCTTTCTCGCGATTTCTCCCGTGTTATCGGTCTTCTTTGGCGATTAAACTCAATTATCCTTCTTTCTCCCATTTTCTCTCTGTTTTATTGGTCTATCATGACGATCAAACTCCTTCATTTTTTTCTCGCGTTTTCTCCCAATTTATTTTTCTTCCTTGGAAATCAAACTCGTTTTTTTTTTCTTTCTCGCGTATTCTCCCGTATTATCGGTCTTCCTTGGCGATCAAACTCAATTATCCATCTTTCTCCCGTTTTCTCTGTTATTATCGGAACTTCTTGTCAATCAAACACCTTCATTCTTCTTTCTCGCCATTTCTCCTGAGTTATTGGTCTTACTTGGAAATCGAACTCTTTCTTTCTTGTTTTTTGCGTTTTCTCCCGTATTATCGGTCTTCCTTGGTGATCAAACTCAATTATCCTTCTTTCTTCCGTTTTCTCTCTGTTTATTCGGTCTATCTTTACGATCAAACTCCTTCATTCTTCTTTCTCCCGTTTTCTCCTGTGTTATTGGTCTTCCATGGAAACAAACTCGTTCTTTCTTGTTTTTCGCGTTTTCTCCCGTAATATCGATCTTCCTTGGTGATCAAACTCAATTATCCTTCTTTCTCCCGTTTTCTCTGGTTTTATCGGTCTTTCTTGGCGATCAAACACCTTCATTCTTCTTTCTCGCGTTTTCTCCCGTGTTATTGGTCTTCCTTGGTGATCAAACTCCTTCATTCTTCTTTTTCGCGTTTTCTCCCGTACTATGGGTCTTCCTTGGCCATAAAACTCAATTATCATTCTTTCTCCCGTTTTCTATGGTTTTATTGGTCCTTCTTGGCGATCAAACTCATTCACTCTTTTTTTACGCGTTTTCAACAGTATTTTTGGTGTTCCTTGGAAATCAAACTCGTTCTTTCTTCTTTCGTTCGCTTTCTCCCATGTTTTTGGTCTACCTTGGCTATGAATCTCGTTCTTTCTTCTTTCTCGCGTTTTCTCCCGTATTATGGTCTTCCTTGGTGATCAAACTCAATAATCCTTCGTTCTCCCGTTTTTCATGGTTTTATTGGTCTTTCTTGGAGATTAAACTCCTTCATTCTTCTTTTACGCGTTTTCTCCCGTGTTATTGGTCCTTCTTGGAAATCAAACTCGTTCTTTCTTTTTTCTCGCATTTTCTCCCGTGTTATCGGTCTTCCTCTGCGATCAAATTCAATTATCCATCTTTCTCCCGATTTCTCTGGTTTTATCGGTCTTTGTTGGCGATCAAACTCAATCATTCTTCCTTCTAGCGTTTTCCACCGTTTTATTGGTCTTCCTTGGAAATCAAACTCGTTCTTTCTTCTTTTTCGCGTGTTCTCTCGTATTATCGGTCTTCCTTGGCCATCAAACACAATTATCCTTCTTTCTCCCGTGGCCGTGGCTGGAGGGAGCGTGCAAGGGCAAGAGGGGGCGGGCGGGCACGGGCGGGCATATGCGTAAAGGGGCGGGCGGGGCAGGCGGGTGTAAGAAGGAGCAGGCGGGGGCAGGCGGGAGCAGGCGGTGGCAGGAAGAGGCAGGCGGGGAAGGCGGAGGCGGGGCGAGCGGGGGCGGGAGAGGCGGGCGGGGCGGGCGGGAGCGGGCGGTGGCGGCCAGTGGCGGGCTGGGGCGGGCAAAGGCGGGCGGTGTCTGGCGGGGGAGGGCGGGCGGGAGCGGGCAGGGGCGGGCTGGGGCAGGCGGGCGTAGGCGGGGGCAGGGGGAAGCAGGCGGAATCAGGCGGAGACAGGCGGAGGCAGGCGGGGGGCGGGCGCGGGCGGGCGGGGGCGGGCGCGGGCGGGCGGGGGCGGGCGCGGGCGGGCGGGGCCGTGCGGCCGGGGGCGTGCGGGCGGAATCGGGCGGGGTAAGGCGGGGCTGGCTGTGGCAGGTAGGGCGGCCTGGGGCGGGGCGGGCTTGGGCGGACGCGAGCGGGCGGGGGTTGCGGGGGCGGGCAGGGGCGAACGGGTGTAGGCGGGGGCGTACGAGGGCTGGCGGGGTGGGCAGGGGCGGACGGGTGTAGGCGGGATTGGGCGGGGTTGGACGGTGGCGGGCGAAAGCGGGCGGGCGAGGGAGTACGGGAGCGGGCGGGGGCGGGCAGGGGCGGACGGGTGTAGGCGGGGGCGAGGGGGGCAAACGGGGGCGGGCGTGATCGGGCCGGGGCGGGAGGTGGCGGGCGGGGGTGGGCTTGGCCGGTCGGGGGTTGGCGGGGGCGGGTGGGGGTGGTCGGTGGGTGGCAGGGGCGGGCGTTGACGGGCGGGGGCGGGCAGGGGCAGGCTGGGTCAAACGGGGGAAGGCGGGGGAGCGCAGGGCAGGCGGGGGCAGGCGTGGGTTGGCGGGGGCAGGCGTGGGCAGGCGGGGGCAGGCGGGCGTAGGCAAGGCAGGAGGAAGCAGGAGGAAGAAGGCGGAGGCAGGCGGAGGCAAGCGGGGGCGGGCCTGGGCGGGCGGGCCCGGGTGGGCGGGGGCGTGCGGGCGGAAGCGGGCGGGGTAAGGCGGGGCTGGCTGTGGCAGGTAGGGCGGGCTGGGGCGGGGGGGCTTGGGCGGACGCGAGCGGGCGGGTGTTGCGGGGAAGGGCAGGGGCGAACGGGTGTAGGCGGGGGCAGACGAGGGCGGGCGGGGGAGGGCAGGGGCGGACGGGAGCAGGCGGGGGCAGGCTGGGGCAGGTGGGGGCAGGCGGGGGAAGGCGGGGGCAGGCAGGGGCAGGCAGGGGCAGGCTTGGGCCGGCAGGGGCAGGCGGGGGCAGGCGGGGGCAGGCGGGGGCAGGCGGGGGCAGGCGTGGGCAAGCGTAGGAAGGCGGGTGCAGGCGGGTTCAGGCGGGGCTGGCTAGGGCAGGCGGGGTCAGGCAGGGGCATGTAGAGCTGGCAGGGGCACGTGGGGGCGATCGGGGGCAGATGGGGGCGGGCGGCGGAAGGCGAGGGCGGACATTGGTGGGCGGCGGAGGGCTTGGGTGGTCGAGGGCGGGCTGTGGCGGGAGTGGGATGGCGGGGACTCTATTCTATCCGTCTATCTTGACGATCAAACTCCTTAATTCTTCTTTCTCGCGTTTTCTCCCGTATTCTGGTCTTCCTTGGTGATCAAACTCAATTATCCTTCGTTCTCCCGTTTTCTATGGTTTTATTGGTCTTCCTTGGTGATCAAACTCCTTTATTCTTCTTTTTTGCGTTTTCTCCCGTACTATGGGTCTTCCTTGGCCATAAAACTCAATTATCATTCTTTCTCCCGTTTTCTATGGTTTTATTGGTCCTTCTTGGCGATCAAACTCATTCACTCTTTTTTTACGCGTTTTCAACAGTATTTTTGGTCTTCCTTGGAAATCAAACTCGTTCTTTCTTCTTTCGTTCGCTTTCTCCCATGTTTTTGGTCTACCTTGGCTATGAATCTCGTTCATTCTCCTTTCTCGCGTTTTCTCCCGTGTCATCGGTCTTCCTTGGAGATCAAACTCAATTATCGTTCTTTCTGCCGATTTCACTGGTTCTATCGGTCTTTCTTGGAAATAAAACTCTTTCTTTCTTCTTTCTCGCGTTTTCTCCCGTATTATGGTCTTCCTTGGCAATTAAACTCAATTATTCTTCTTTCTCCCATTTTCTCTCTGTTTTACTGGTATATCTTGACGATCAAACTCCTTCATTTTTTTCTCGCGTTTTCTCCCGTGTTATTGGTCTTCCTTGGAAATCAAACCTGTTTTTTTTCTTTCTCGCGTATTCTCCCGTATTATCGGTCTTCCTTGGCGATCAAACTCAATTATCCATCTTTCTCCCGTTTTCTCTGTTATTATCGGAACTTATTGTCAATCAAACACCTTCTTTCTTCTTTCTCGCCTTTTCTCCCGAGTTATTGGTCTTCCTTGGAATACAAACTCTTTCTTTCTTCCGTTTTCTATGGTTTTATTGGTCCTTCTTGGCGATCAAACTCATTCATTCTTTTTTTCGCGTTTTCTACAGTATTATTGGTCTTCCTTGGGAATCCAACTCGTTCTTTCTTCTTTCGTTCGATTTCTTCCATGTTTTTGGTCTTCCTTTTCGATCAATCTCGTTCATTCTCCTTTCTCGCCTTTTCTTCCGTGTCATCAGTCTTCCTTGGCGATCAAACACAATTATCGTTCTTTCCGCCGATTTCTCTGGTTCTATCGGTATTTCTTGTAAATCAAACTCGTTCTTTCTTCTTTCTTTGTTTTTTTTCGTGTTTTCGGTCTTCCGTTGCGATCAAAATCGTTCATTCGCCTATTTCGCGTTTTCTCAAGTGTCATCGGCCTTACTTGGCGATAGAACTCAATTATTCAGGCGGGGGCAAGTGGGGGCAAACAAGGGCAGGCGGGGGCAAGCGGGGACAGGTGGGGGCAGGCGAGGGCAGGCGGAGGCGGGCGGAGGCGGGCGTGGGCGGGCGTGGGCGGGCGTGAGCGGGCGTGGTCGGGAGGGGGCGAGCAAGGGCGGGCTTGGGAGGGCGGGGGCGGGCGGGGGAATGCGGGGGCGGGAGGGGGCGGGCGTGGGCGGGCAGAGGCGGGCATAAGCGTGCGAGGGCAGCAGGGGGCGGGCAGGCACGGGCGGGCGGGGGCGTAAAGGGGCGGGCGGGGCAGGCGGGTGTAGGAAGGAGAAGGCGGGGGCAGGCGGGAGCAGGCGGTGGCAGGAAGGAGGAGGCAGGGAAGGCGGAGGCGGGTCGAGCGGGGACGAGCGGGGGCGGGCGGGGGCGGGCGGGGGCTGGCGGTGGCGGGAAGTGGCGGGCGGTGGCGGGCGGGGTCGGGCAAAGGCGGGCGGTGTCTGGCGGGGGCAGGGGGAAGCAGGCGGATGCAGGCGGGGGCGGGCGGGGCCGGGCGGGCGGGGGCGTGCGGGCGGGGGCGTGCGGGCGGAAGCGGGCGGGGTAAGGCGGGGCTGGCTGTGGCAGGTAGGGCGGGCTGGGGCGGGCGGGCTTGGGCGGACGCGAGCGGGCGGGGGTTGCGGGGGTGGGCAGTGGCGAACGTGTGTAGGCGGGGGCGGACGAGGGCGGGCGGGGGCGGGCAGGGGCGTGCGGGTGTAGGCGGGAGCGGGCGGGGGTGGACGGGGGCGGGCGAAAGCGGGCGGGCGAGGGAATACGGGAGTGGACGGGGGCGGGCAGGGGCGGACGGGTGTAGGCGAGGGCGAGCGGGGGCGAACGGGGGCGGGCGTGATCGGGCCTGGGCGGGAGGTGGCGGGCGGGGTGGGCCAGGCCGGTCGGTGGTTGGCGGGGGATGGTGGGGGTGGGCGGTGGGTGGCAGGGGCGGGCGTTGACGGGCGGGGGCGGGCGAGGGCAGGCTGGGTCAAACGGGGGAAGGCGGGGGAGCGCAGGGCAGGCGGGGGCAGGCGGGGGCAGGCTGGGGCAGGCGGGGGCAGGCGGGGGAAGGCAGGGGCAGGCAGGGGCAGGCAGGTGCAGGTAGAGCTGGCAGGGGCACGTGGGGGCGATGGGGGGCAGATGGGGGCGGGCGGCGGAAGGCGAGGGCGGTCGGTGGTGGGCGGGGGAGGGCTTGGGTGGTCGAGGGCGGGCTATGGCGGGAGTGGGATGGCGAAGACTCTATTCTTTCCGTCTATCTTGACGATCAAACTCCTTAATTCTTCTTTCTCGCGTTTTCTCCCGTGTTATTGGTCTTCCTTGGAAATCAAACTCGTTCTTTCTTCTTTCTCGAGTTTTCTCCCGTATTATGGTCTTCCTTGGTGATCAAACTCAATTATCCTTCGTTCTCCCGTTTTCTATGGTTTTATCGTTCTTTCTTGTAGATCAAACTCCTTCATTTTTCTTTCTCGCGTTTTCTTCTGTGTTATTGGTCTTCTTTGAAAATCAAACTCGTACTTTTTCTTTTTTGCGTTTTCTCACGTGTTATCGGTCTTCCTCTGCGATCACATTCAATTATCCATCTTTCTCCCGATTTCTCTGGTTTTATCGGTCTTTGTTGGCGATCAAACTCAATCATTCTTCCTTCTAGCTTTTTCCACCGTTTTATTGGTCTTCCTTTGAAATCAAACACTTTCTTTCTTCTTTTTCGCTTATTCTCCCGTATTATCGGTCTTCCTTGGCCATCAAACTCAATTATCCTTCTTTCTCCCGTTTTCTATGGTTTTATTGGTCCTTCTTGGCGATCAAACTCATTCATTCTTTTTTTCGCGTTTTCTACAGTATTATTGTTCTTCCTTGGAAATCCAACTCGTTCTTTCTTCTTTCGTTCGCTTTCTCCCATGTTTTTGGTCTTCCTTGGCGATCAATCTCGTTCATTCTCCTTTATCGCGTTTTCTTCCGTGTCATCGGTCTTCCTAGGCGATCAAACACATTTATCGTTCTTTCTGCCGATTTCTCTGGTTCTATCGGTCTTTCTTGTAAATCAAACTCGTTCTTTGTTCTTTCTTTGTTTTTTTTTTCGTGTTTTCGGTCTTCCATTGCGATCAAAATCGTTCATTCTCCTTTTTCGCGTTTTCTCACGTGTCATCGGCCTTCCTTGGCGATAGAACTCAATTATTCAGGCGGGGGCAAGCGGGGGCAGGCAAGGGCAGGCGGGGGCAGGTGGGGGCAGGCGAGGGCAGGCGGGGGCGGGCGGAGGCGGGCGTGGGCGGGCGGGGGCGAGCGGGGGCGGGCGGGGGTGGGCGGGGCCGGGCGGGGGATGGCAGAGGGGGGCAGAGGCTGGCGTGGGCGGGAGGGAGCGTGCGAGGGCAAGAGGGGGCGGGCGGGCACGTGCGGGCGGGGGCGTAAAGGTGCGGGCGAGGCAGGCGGGTGTAGGAATGAGCAGGCGGGGGCAGGCGGGAGCAGGCGGTGGCAGGAAGAGGCAGGCGGGGAAGGCGGAGGCGGGGCGAGCGGGGGCGGGAGGGGCGGGCGGGGGCGGGCGTGGGCGGGCGGTGGCTGCCAGTTGCGGGCTGGGGCGGGCAAAGGCGGGCGTTGTCTGGCGGGGGAGGGCGGGCGGGAGCGGGCAGGGGCGGGCTGGGGCAGGCGAGCGAAGGCGGGGGCAGGGGGAAGCAGGCGGAAGCAGGCGGAGGGAGGCGGAGGCAGGCGGGGGCGGGCGGGCGGGGCCGGGCGGGCGGTGGCGTGCGGGCGGAAGCGGGCTGGGTAAGGCGGTGCTGGCTGTGGCAGGTAGGGCGGGCTGGGGCGGGCGGGCTTGGGCGGACGCGAGCGGGCGGGGGTTGCGGGGGCGGACGGGTGTAGGCGGGAGTTGGCGGGGTTTGACGGGGGCGGGCGAAAGCGGGCGGGCGAGGGAGTACGGGAGCGGGTGGGGGCGGGCAGGGGCGGACGGGTGTATTCGGGGGCGAGCGGGGGCAAACGGGGGCGGGCGTGATCGGGCCGGGGCGGGAGGTGGCGGGCGGGTTGGGCTGGGCCGGTCGGGGGTTGGCAGAGTCGGGTGCGGGTGGGCGGTGGGTGGCGGGGGAGGGCGTTGACGGGCGGGAGCGGGGAGGGGCAGGCTGGGTCAAACGGGGGAAGGCGGGGGAGCGCAGGGCAGACGGGGGCAGGCGTGGGCAGGCGGGGGCAGGCGGGGCTGGCTGGGGCAGGCGGGGGGAGGCGGGGGAATGCGGGGGCAGGCAGGGGCAGGCGGGGGCCGGCAGGGGCAGGCGGGGGCAGGCGGGGGCAGGCGGGGGCTGGCGAGGGCAGGCGTGGGCAGGCGGAGGCAGGCGGTGGCATGCGGGTTCAGGCGGCGCTGGCTAGGGCAGGCGGGGTCAGGCAGGGGCAGGCAGAGCTGGCAGGGGCACGTGGGGCGATCGGGGGCAGATAGGGGCGGGCGGCGGAAGGCGAGGGCGGTCGGTGGTGGGCGGGGGAGGGCTTGGGTGGTCGAGGGCGGGCTGTGGCGGGAGTGGGATGGCGGGGACTCTATTCTATCCGTCTATCTTGACAATCAAACTCCTTAATTCTTCTTTCTTGCGTTTTCTCCCGTGTTATTGGTCTTCCTTGGAAATCAAACTCAATTATCTATCTTTCTCCCGTTTTCTCTGTTTTTATCGTTCTTTCTTTTAGATCAAACTCCTTCATTTTTCTTTCTCGCGTTTTCTTCTGTGTTATTGATCTTCTTTGAAAATCAAACTCGTACATTCTTATTTCTCGCAATTTCTCCCGTGTTATCGGTCTTCCTTGGCGATTAAACTCAATTATCCTTCTTTCTCCCATTTTCTCTCTGTTTTATTGGTATATCTTGACGATCAAACTTCTTCATTTTTTTTCTCGCGTATTCTCCCGTATTATCGGTCTTCCTTGGCGATCAAACTCAATTATCCATCTTTCTCCCGTTTTCTCTGTTATTATCGGAACTTCTTGTCAATCAAACACCTTCATTCTTCTTTCTCGCCTTTTCTCCCGAGTTATTGGTCTTCCTTGGAATTCAAACTCTTTCTTTCTCCTTTCTCCCGTTTTCTATGGTTTTATTGGTCCTTCTTGGCGATCAAACTCATTCATTCTTTTTTTCGCGTTTTCTACAGTATTTTTGGTCTTCCTTGGAAATCAAACTCGTTCTTTCTTCTTTCGTTCGCTTTCTCCCATGTTTTTGGTCTACCTTGGCTATGAATCTCGTTCATTCTCCTTTCTCGCGTTTTCTCCCGTGTCATCGGTCTTCCTTGGAGATCAAACTCAATTATCGTTCTTTCTGCCGATTTCACTGGTTCTATCGGTCTTTCTTGGAAATAAAACTCTTTCTTTCTTCTTTCTCGCGTTTTCTCCCGTATTATGGTCTTCCTTGGCGATTAAACTCAATTATTCTTCTTTCTCCCATTTTCTCTCTGTTTTACTGGTATATCTTGACGATCAAACTCCTTCATTTTTTTCTCGCGTTTTCTCCCGTGTTATTGGTCTTCCTTGGAAATCAAACCTGTTTTTTTTCTTTCTCGCGTATTCTCCCGTATTATCGGTCTTCCTTGGCGATCAAACTCAATTATCCATCTTTCTCCCGTTTTCTCTGTTATTATCGGAACTTATTGTCAATCAAACACCTTCTTTCTTCTTTCTCGCCTTTTCTCCCGAGTTATTGGTCTTCCTTGGAATACAAACTCTTTCTTTCTCCCGTTTTCTATGGTTTTATTGGTCCTTCTTGGCGATCAAACTCATTCATTCTTTTTTTCGCGTTTTCTACAGTATTATTGGTCTTCCTTGGGAATCCAACTCGTTCTTTCTTCTTTCGTTCGATTTCTTCCATGTTTTTGGTCTTCCTTTTCGATCAATCTCGTTCATTCTCCTTTCTCGCCTTTTCTTCCGTGTCATCAGTCTTCCTTGGCGATCAAACACAATTATCGTTCTTTCCGCCGATTTCTCTGGTTCTATCGGTATTTCTTGTAAATCAAACTCGTTCTTTCTTCTTTCTTTGTTTTTTTTTCGTGTTTTCGGTCTTCCGTTGCGATCAAAATCGTTCATTCGCCTATTTCGCGTTTTCTCACGTGTCATCGGCTTTACTTGGCGATAGAACTCAATTATTCAGGCGGGGGCAAGTGGGGGCAAACAAGGGCAGGCGGGGGCAAGCGGGGACAGGTGGGGGCAGGCGAGGGCAGGCGGAGGCGGGCGGAGGCGGGCGTGGGCGGGCGTGGGCGGGCGTGAGCGGGCGTGGGCGGGAGGGGGCGAGCAAGGGCGGGCTTGGGAGGGCGGGGGCGGGCGGGGGATGGCGGGGGCGGGCAGGGGCGGGCGAGGGCGGGCGGGGGCGGGCGAGGGCGGGCGAGGGCGGGCGGGGGCGGGCAAGAGCGTGCGAGGGCTGGAGGGGGCGGGCGGGCACGGGCGGGCGGGGGCGTAAAGGGGCGGGCGGGGCAGGCGGGTGTAGGAAAGAGAAGGCGGGGGCAGGCGGGAGCAGGCGGTGGCAGGAAGAAGGAGGCGGGGAAGGCGGAGGCGGGTCGAGCGGGGGCGGGAGGGGAGGGCGGGGCGGGGGGGGGGCGGGCGTGGTCGGGCGGTGTCTGGCGGGGGAGGGCGGGCGGGAGCGGGCAGGGGCGGGCTGGGGCAGGCGGGCGTAGGCGGGGCAGGAGGAAGCAGGCGGAAGAAGGCGGAGGCAGGCGGAGGCAAGCGGGAGCGGGCCTGGGCGGGCGGGCCCGGGTGGGCGGGGGCGTGCGGGCGGAAGCGGGCGGGGTAAGGCGGGGCTGGCTGTGGCAGGTAGGGCGGGCTGGGGTGGGGGGGCTTGGGCGGACGCGAGCGGGCGGGTGTTGCGGGGAAGGGCAGGGGCGAACGGGTGTAGGCGGGGGCAGACGAGGGCGGGCGGGGGCGGGCAGGGGCGGACGGGAGCAGGCGGGGGCAGGCTGGGGCAGGTGGGGGCAGGCGGGGGACGGCGGGGGCAGGCAGGGGCAGGCAGGGGCAGGCTTGGGCCGGCAGGGGCAGGCGGGGGGCAGGCGGGGGCAGGCGGGTTCAGGCGGGGCTGGCTAGGGCAGGCGGGGTCAGGCAGGGGCATGTAGAGCTGGTAGGGGCACGTGGGGGCGATCGGGGGCAGATGGGGGCGGGCGGCGGAAGGCGAGGGCGGTCGGTGGTGGGCGGGGGAAGGGCTTGGGTGGTCTAGGGCGGGCTGTGGCGTGAGTGGGATGGCGGAAACTCTATTCTATCCGACTGACTTGACGATCAAACTCCTTAATTCTTCTTTCTCGCGTTTTCTCCCGTGTTATTCGTCTTCCTTGGAAATCAAACTCGTTCTTTCTTCTTTCTCGCGTTTTCTCCCGTATTATGGTCTTCCTTGGTGATCAAACTCAATTATCCTTCGTTCTCCCGTTTTCTATGGTTTTATCGTTCTTTCTTGTAGATCAAACTCCTTCATTTATCTTTCTCGCGTTTTCTTCTGTGTTATTGGTCTTCTTTGAAAATCAAACTAGTACTTTCTTCTTTCTCGCGATTTCTCCCGTGTTATCGGTCTTCTTTGGCGATTAAACTCAATTATCCTTCTTTCTCCCATTTTCTCTCTGTTTTATTGGTCTATCATGACGATCAAACTCCTTCATTTTTTTCTCGCGTTTTCTCCCAATTTATTTTTCTTCCTTGGAAATCAAACTCGTTTTTTTTTTCTTTCTCGCGTATTCTCCCGTATTATCGGTCTTCCTTGGCGATCAAACTCAATTATCCATCTTTCTCCCGTTTTCTCTGTTATTATCGGAACTTCTTGTCAATCAAACACCTTCATTCTTCTTTCTCGCCATTTCTCCTGAGTTATTGGTCTTACTTGGAAATCGAACTCTTTCTTTCTTGTTTTTCGCGTTTTCTCCCGTATTATCGGTCTTCCTTGGTGATCAAACTCAATTATCCTTCTTTCTTCCGTTTTCTCTCTGTTTATTCGGTCTATCTTTACGATCAAACTCCTTCATTCTTCTTTCTCCCGTTTTCTCCTGTGTTATTGGTCTTCCATGGAAACAAACTCGTTCTTTCTTGTTTTTCGCGTTTTCTCCCGTAATATCGATCTTCCTTGGTGATCAAACTCAATTATCCTTCTTTCTCCCGTTTTCTCTGGTTTTATCGGTCTTTCTTGGCGATCAAACACCTTCATTCTTCTTTCTCGCGTTTTCTCCCGTGTTATTGGTCTTCCTTGGTGATCAAACTCCTTCATTCTTCTTTTTCGCGTTTTCTCCCGTACTATGGGTCTTCCTTGGCCATAAAACTCAATTATCATTCTTTCTCCCGTTTTCTATGGTTTTATTGGTCCTTCTTGGCGATCAAACTCATTCACTCTTTTTTTACGCGTTTTCAACAGTATTTTTGGTCTTCCTTGGAAATCAAACTCGTTCTTTCTTCTTTCGTTCGCTTTCTCCCATGTTTTTGGTCTACCTTGGCTATGAATCTCGTTCTTTCTTCTTTCTCGCGTTTTCTCCCGTATTATGGTCTTCCTTGGTGATCAAACTCAATTATCCTTCGTTCTCCCGTTTTCTATTGTTTCATTGGTCTTCCTTGGTGATCAAACTCCTTCATTCTTCTTTTTCGCGTTTTCTCCCGTACTATGGGTCTTCCTTGGCCATAAAACTCAATTATCATTCTTTCTCCCGTTTTCTATGGTTTTAATGGTCCTTCTTGGCGATCAAACTAATGCATTCTTATTTTACGCGTTTTCTACAGTATTTTTGGTCTTCCTTGGAAATCAATCTCGTTCATTCTCCTTTCTCGCGTTTTCTCCCCTGTCATCGGTCTTCCTCGGAGATCAAACTCAATTATCGTTCTTTCTGCCGATTTCACTGGTTCTATCGGTCTTTCTTGGAAATAAAACTCGTTCTTTCTTCTTTCTCGCGTTTTCTCCCGTATTATGGTCTTCCTTGGTGATCAAACTCAATAATCCTTCGTTCTCCCGTTTTTCATGGTTTTATTGGTCTTTCTTGGAGATTAAACTCCTTCATTCTTCTTTTACGCGTTTTCTCCCGTGTTATTGGTCCTTCTTGGAAATCAAACTCGTTCTTTCTTCTTTCTCGCATTTTCTCCCGTGTTATCGGTCTTCCTCTGCGATCAAATTCAATTATCCATCTTTCTCCCGATTTCTCTGGTTTTATCGGTCTTTGTTGGCGATCAAACTCAATCATTCTTCCTTCTAGCGTTTTCCACCGTTTTATTGGTCTTCCTTGGAAATCAAACTCGTTCTTTCTTCTTTTTCGCGTGTTCTCTCGTATTATCGGTCTTCCTTGGCCATCAAACACAATTATCCTTCTTTCTCCCGTGGCCGTGGCTGGAGGGAGCGTGCAAGGGCAAGAGGGGGCGGGCGGGCACGGGCGGGCATATGCGTAAAGGGGCGGGCGGGGCAGGCGGGTGTAGGAAGGAGCAGACGGGGGCAGGCGGGAGCAGGCGGTGGCAGGAAGAGGCAGGCGGGGAAGGCGGAGGCGGGGCGAGCGGGGGCGGGAGAGGCGGGCGGGGCGGGCGGGAGCGGGCGGTGGCGGCCAGTGGCGGGCTGGGGCGGGCAAAGGCGGGCGGTGTCTGGCGGGGGAGGGCGGGCGGGAGCGGGCAGGGGCGGGCTGGGGCAGGCGGGCGTAGGCGGGGGCAGGGGGAAGCAGGCGGAATCAGGCGCAGGCAGGCGGAGGGAGGCGGGGGCGGGCGCGGGCGGGCGGGGGCGGGCGCGGGCGGGCGGGGCCGTGCGGCCGGGGGCGTGCGGGCGGAATCGGGCGGGGTAAGGCGGGGCTGGCTGTGGCAGGTAGGGCGGCCTGGGGCGGGCGGGCTTGGGCGGACGCGAGCGGGCGGGGGGTTGCGGGGGCGGGCAGGGGCGAACGGGTGTAGGCGGGGGCGTACGAGGGCTGGCGGGGTGGGCAGGGGCGGACGGGTGTAGGCGGGATTGGGCGGGGTTGGACGGTGGCGGGCGAAAGCGGGCGGGCGAGGGAGTACGGGAGCGGGCGGGGGGCGGGCAGGGGCGGACGGGTGTAGGCGGGGGCGAGGGGGGCAAACGGGGGCGGGCGTGATCGGGCCGGGGCGGGAGGTGTCGGGCGGGGGGGTGGGCTTGGCCGGTCGGGGGTTGGCGGGGGCGGGTGGGGGGTGGTCGGTGGGTGGCAGGGGCGGGCGTTGACGGGCGGGGGCGGGCAGGGGCAGGCTGGGTCAAACGGGGGAAGGCGGGGGAGCGCAAGCCAGGCGGGGGCAGGCGTGGGTTTGGCGGGGGCAGGCGTGGGCAGGCGGGGGCAGGCGGGGGCAGGCGGGGCAGGCTGGGGCAGGCGGGGGGAGGCGGGGGAATGCGGGGGCAGGCAGGGGCAGGCGGGGGCCGGCAGGGGCAGGCGGGGGGCAGGCGGGGGCAGGCGGGGGCTGGCGAGGGCAGGCGTGGGGCAGGCGGAGGCAGGCGGTGGCATGCGGGTTCAGGCGGCGCTGGCTAGGGCAGGCGGGGTTAGGCAGGGGCAGGCAGAGCTGGCAGGGGCACGTGGGGGCGATCGGGGGCAGATGGGGGCGGGGCGGCGGAAGGCGAGGGCGGACATTGGTGGGCGGCGGAGGGCTTGGGTGGTCGAGGGCGGGCTGTGGCGGGAGTGGGATGGCGGGACTCTATTCTATCCGTCCTATCTTGACGATCAAACTCCTTAATTCTTCTTTCTCGCGTTTTCTCCCGTATTCTGGTCTTCCTTGGTGATCAAACTCAATTATCCTTCGTTCTCCCCGTTTTCTTTGGTTTATTGGTCTTCCTTGGTGATCAAACTCCTTTATTCTTCTTTTTCGCGTTTTCTCCCGTACTATGGGTCTTCCTTGGCCCATAAAAGTCAATTATCATTCTTTCTCCCGTTTTCTATGGTTTTATTGGTCCTTCTTGGCGATCAAACTCATTCACTCTTTTTTTACGCGTTTTCAACAGTATTTTTGGTCTTCCTTGGAAATCAAACTCGTTCTTTCTTTCTTTCGTTCGCTTTCTCCCATGTTTTTGGTCTACCTTGGCTATGAATCTCGTTCATTCTCCTTTCTCGCGTTTTCTCCCGTGTCATCGGTCTTCCTTGGAGATCAAACTCAATTATCGTTCTTTCTGCCGATTTCACTGGTTCTATCGGTCTTTCTTGGAAATAAAACTCTTTCTTTCTTCTTTCTCGCGTTTTCTCCCGTATTATGGTCTTTCCTTGGCGATTAAACTCAATTATTCTTCTTTCTCCCATTTTCTCTCTGTTTTACTGGTATATCTTGACGATCAAACTCCTTCATTTTTTTCTCGCGTTTTCTCCCGTGTTATTGGTCTTCCTTGGAAATCAAACCTGTTTTTTTTCTTTCTCGCGTATTCTCCCGTATTATCGGTCTTCCTTGTCGATCAAACTCAATTATCCATCTTTCTCCCGTTTTCTCTGTTATTATCGAACTTATTGTCAATCAAACACCTTCTTTCTTCTTTCTCGCCTTTTCTCCCGAGTTATTGGTCTTCCTTGGAATACAAACTCTTTTCTTTCTCCCGTTTTCTATGGTTTTATTGGTCCTTCTTGGCGATCAAACTCATTCATTATTTTTTTCGCGTTTTCTACCGTAATATTGGTCTTCCCTTGGGAATCCAACTCGTTCTTTCTTCTTTCGTTCGATTTCTTCCATGTTTTTGGTCTTCCTTTTCGATCAATCTCGTTCATTCTCCTTTCTCGCCTTTTCTTCCGTGTCATCAGTCTTCCTTGGCGATCAAACACAATTATCGTTCTTTCCGCCGATTTCTCTGGTTATATCGGTATTTCTTGTAAATCAAAACTCGTTCTTTCTTCTTTCTTTGTTTTTTTTTCGTGTTTTCGGTCTTCCGTTGCGATCAAAATCGTTCATTCGCCTATTTCGCGTTTTCTCACGTGTCATCGGCCTTACTTGGCGATAGAACTCAATTATTCAGGCGGGGGCAAGTGGGGGCAAACAAGGGCAGGCGGGGGCAAGCGGGGACAGGTGGGGGCAGGCGAGGGCAGGCGGAGGCGGGCGGAGGCGGGCGTGGGCGGGCGTGGGCGGGGCGTGAGCGGGCGTGGGCGGGAGGGGGCGAGCAAGGGCGGGCTTGGGAGGGCGGGGGCGGGCGGGGGGAATGCGGGGGCGGGAGGGGGCGGGGCGTGGGCGGGGCAGAGGCGGGCATAAGCGTGCGAGGGCAGCAGGGGGCGGGCAGGGCACGGGCGGGCGGGGGCGGTAAAGGGGCGGGCGGGGCAGGCGGGTGTAGGAAGGAGAAGGCGGGGGCAGGCGGGAGCAGGCGGTGGCAGGAAGGAGGAGGCAGGGAAGGCGGAGGCGGGGCGAGCGGGGACGAGCGGAAGCGGGCGGGGGGCGGGCGGGGGCTGGCGGTGGCGGGAAGTGGCGGGGCGGTGGCGGGCGGGGTCGGGCAAAGGCGGGCGGTGTCTGGCGGGGGGCAGGCGGGCGTAGGCGGGGGCAGGGGGAAGCAGGCGGATGCAGGCGGGGGCGGGCGGGGCCGGGCGGGCGGGGGCGTGCGGGCGGGGGGCGTGCGGGCGGAAGCGGGCGGGGTAAGGCGGGGCTGGCTGTGGCAGGTAGGGCGGGCTGGGGCGGGCGGGCTTGGGCGGACGCGAGCGGGCGGGGGTTGCGGGGGTGGGCAGTGGCGAACGTGTGTAGGCGGGGGCGGACGAGGGCGGCGGGGGCGGGCAGGGGCGTGCGGGTGTAGGCGGGGAGCGGGCGGGGGGTGGACGGGGGCGGGGCGAAAGCGGGCGGGCGAGGGAATACGGGAGTGGACGGGGGCGGGCAGGGGCGGACGGGTGTAGGCGAGGGCGAGCGGGGGCGAACGGGGGCGGGCGTGATCGGGCCTGGGCGGGAGGTGGCGGGCGGGGGTGGGCCAGGCCGGTCGGGGGTTGGCGGGGGCGGGTGGGGGGTGGGCGGTGGGTGGCAGGGGCGGGCGTTGGCGGGCGGGGGCGGGGCGAGGGCAGGCTGGGTCAAACGGGGGGAAGGCGGGGGAGCGCAGGGCAGGCGGGGGCAGGCGGGGGCAGGCTGGCGCAGGCGGGGGCAGGCGGGGGGAAGGCAGGGGCAGGCAGGGGCAGGCAGGTGCAGGTAGAGCTGGCAGGGGCACGTTGGGGGCGATGGGGGGCAGATGGGGGCGGGCGGCGGAAGGCGAGGGCGGTCGGTGGTGGGCGGGGGAGGGGCTTGGGTGGTCGAGGGCGGGCTATGGCGGGAGTGGGATGGCGAAGACTCTATTCTTTCCGTCTATCTTGACGATCAAACTCCTTAATTCTTCTTTCTCGCGTTTTCTCCCGTGTTATTGGTCTTCCTTGGAAATCAAACTCGTTCTTTCTTCTTTCTCGAGTTTTCTCCCGTATTATGGTCTTCCTTGGTGATCAAACTCAATTATCCTTCGTTTCTCCCGTTTTCTATGGTTTTATCGTTCTTTCTTGTAGATCAAACTCCTTCATTTTTCTTTCTCGCGTTTTCTTCTGTGTTATTGGTCTTCTTTGAAAATCAAACTCGTACTTTTTCTTTTTTTGCGTTTTTCTCACGTGTTATCGGGTCTTCCTCTGCGATCACATTCAATTATCCATCTTTCCTCCCGATTTCTCTGGTTTTATCGGTCTTTGTTGGCGATCAAACTCAATCATTCTTCCTTCTAGCGTTTTCCACCGTGTTATTGGTCTTCCTTGGAAATCAAACTCGTTCTTTCTTCTTTTTCGCGTGTTCTCCCGTATTATCGGTCTTCCTGGCCATCAAACTCAATTATCCTTCTTTCTTCCGTTTTATATGGATTTATTGGTCCTTCTTGGCGATCAAACTCATTCATTTATTTTTCGCGTTTTCTACAGTATTATTGGTCTTCCTTGGAAATCCAACTCGTTCTTTCTTCTTTCGTTCGCTTTCTCCCATGTTTTTGGTCTTCCTTGGCGATCAATCTCGTTCATTCTCCTTTCTCGCGTTTTCTTTCGTGTCATCGGTCTTCCTTGGCGATCAAACACAATTATCGTTCTTTCTGCCGATTTCTCTGGTTATATCGGTCTTTCTTGTAAATCAAACTCGTTCTTTCTTCTTTCTTTGTTTTTTTTTTCGTGTTTTCGGTCTTACATTGCGATCAAAATCGTTCATTCTCCTTTTTCGCGTTTTCTCACGTGTCATCGGCCTTCCTTGGCGATAGAACTCAATTATTCAGGCGGGGGCAAGCGGGGCAGGCAAGGGCAGGCGGGGGCAGGTGGGGGGCAGGCGAGGGCAGGCGGGGGCGGGCGAAGGCGGGCGTGGGCGGGCGGGGGCGAGCGGGGGCGGGCGGGGGTGGGCGGGGCCGGGCGGGGGATGGCGGAGGGGGGCAGAGGCTGGCGTGGGCGGGAGGGAGCGTGCGAGGGCAAGAGGGGGCGGGCGGGCACGTGCGGGCGGGGGCGTAAAGGTGCGGGCGAGGCAGGCGGGTGTAGGAATGAGCAGGCGGGGGCAGGCGGGGAGCAGGCGGTGGCAGGAAGAGGCAGGCGGGGAAGGGCGGAGGCGGGGCGAGCGGGGGGCGGGAGGGGCGGGCGGGGGGCGGGGCGTGGGCGGGCGGTGGCTGCCAGTTGCGGGCTGGGGCGGGCAAAGGCGGGGCGGTGTCTGACGGGGGAGGGCGGGCGGGAGCGGGCAGGGGCGGGCTGGGGCAGGCGAGCGAAGGCGGGGGCAGGGGGAAGCAGGCGGGAAGCAGGCGGAGGGAGGCGGAGGCAGGCGGGGGCGGGCGGGGGGCGGGCGGGCGGGGCCGGGCGGGGCGGTGGCGTGCGGGCGGAAGCGGGCGGGGTAAGGCGGTGCTGGCTGTGGCAGGTAGGGCGGGCTGGGGCGGGCGGGCTTGGGCGGACGCGAGCGGGCGGGGGTTGCGGGGGCGGACGGGTTGTAGGCGGGAGTTGGCTGGGTTTGACGGGGGCGGGCGAAAGCGGGCGGGCGAGGGAGTACGGGAGCGGGTGGGGGCGGGCAGGGGCGGACGGGTGTATTCGGGGGGCGAGCGGGGGCAAACGGGGGCGGGCGTGATCGGGCCGGTGCGGGAGGTGGCGGGGCGGGGTGGGCTGGGCCCGGTCGGGGGTTGGCAGGGGGCGGGTGCGGGTGGGCGGTGGGTGGCGGGGGAGGGCGTTGACGGGCGGGAGCGGGGAGGGGCAGGATGGGTCAAACGGGGGAAGGCGGGGGAGCGCAGGGAAGACGGGGGCAGGCGTGGGCAGGCGGGGGCAGGCGGGGCTGGCTGGGGCAGGCGGGGGAAGGCGGGGGGAATGCGGCGGCAGGCAGGGGCAGGCGGGGGCCGGCAGGGGCAGGCGGGGGCAGGCGGTGGCATGCGGGTTCTGGCGGCGCTGGCTAGGGCAGGCGGGGGTCAGGCAGGGGCAGGCAGAGCTGGCAGGGGCACGTGGGGCGATCGGGGGCAGATAGGGGCGGGCGGCGGAAGGCGAGGGCGGCGGTCGGTGGTGGGCGGGGGAGGGCTTGGGTGGTCGAGGGCGGGCCTGTGGCGGGAGTGGGATGGCGGGGACTCTATTCTATCCGTCTATCTTGACAATCAAACTCCTTAATTCTTCTTTCTTGCGTTTTCTCCCGAGTTATTGGTCTTCCTTGGAATTCAAACTCTTTCTTTCTCCTTTCTCCCGTTTTCTATGGTTTTATTGGTCCTTCTTGGCGATCAAACTCATTCATTCTTTTTTTCGCGTTTTCTACAGTATTATTGGTCTCCCTTGGAAATCAAACTCGTTCTTTCTTCTTTCGTTCGCTTTCCTCCCATGTTTTTGGTCTTCCTTGGCGATCAATCTCGTTCGTTCTCCTTTCTCGCCTTTTCTTCCGAGTCATCAGTCTTCCTTGGCGATCAAACACAATTATCGTTCTTTCTGCCGATTTCTCTGGTTCTATCGGTATTTCTTGTAAATCAAACTCGTTCTTTCTTCTTTCTTTGTTTTTTTTTCGTGTTTTCGGTCTTCCGTTGCGATCAAAATCGTTCATTCGCCTATTTCGCGTTTTCTCACGTGTCATCGGCCTTCCTTGGCGATAGAACTCAATTATTCAGGCGGGGGCAAGCGGGGGCAAACAAGGGCAGGCGGGGGCAAGCGGGGACAGGTGGGGGCAGGCGAGGGCAGGCGGGGGCGGGCGGAGGCGGGCGTGGGCGGGCGTGGGCGTGCGGGGGCGAGCGAGGGCGGGCTGGGGAGGGCGGGGGCGGGCGGGGGAATGCGGGGGCGGGCACGGGCGGGCGGGGGCTGGCGTGGGCGTTCGGGGGGCGGGCGGGAGCTTGCGAGGGCAGCAGGGGGCGGGCGGGCACGGGCGTCCGGGGGCGTGAAGGGGCGGGCGGGGCAGGCGGGTGTAGGAAGGAGCAGGCGGGGGCAGGCGGGAGCAGGAAGGAGGAGGCGGGGAAGGCGGAGGCGGGGCGAGCGGGGGACGAGCGGGGGCGGGAGGTGGCGGGCGGGGGCGGGCGGTGGCTGGCGGGGTGTGCTGTGGCAGGAAGTGGCGGGCGGGCGGTGGCGGGCGGGTGCGGGCAAAGGCGGGCGGTGTCTGGCGGGGACAGGCGGGCGTAGGCGGGGGCAGGGGGAAGCAGGCGGAGGCAGGCGGGGCCAGGCGGGGCCGGGCGGGGCGGTGGCGTGCGGGCGGGGGCGTGCGGGGCGGGGGGCGTGCGGGCGGGGGCGTGCGGGCGCGAAGCGTGCGGGGTAAGGCGGGGCTGGCTGTGGCAGGTAGGGCGGGCTGTGGCGGGCGGGCTTGGGCGGACGCGAGCGAGCGGGGGTTGCGGGGGTGGGCAGGGGCGAACGGGTGTAGGCGGGGGCGGACGAGGGCGGGCGGGGGGCGGGCAGGGGCGGACGGGTGTAGGCGGGAGCGGGCGGGGGTGGACGGGGGCGGGCGAAAGCGGGCGGGCGAGGGAGTACGGGAGCGGGCGGGGGCGGGCAGGGGCGGATGGGTGTAGGCGGGGGCGAGCGGGGGCGAACGGGGGCGGGGCGTGATCGGGCCGGGGCGGGAGGTGGCGGGCGGGGTGGGCCGGGCCGGTCGGGTTTTGGCGGGGGCGGGTGGGGGTGGGCGGTGGATGGCGGGGGCGGGCGAGGGCAGGCTGGGTCAAACGGAAGAATGCGGGGGGAGCGCAGGGCAGGCGGGGTCAGGCAGGGGCATGTAGAGCTGGCAGGGGCACGTGGGGGCGATCGGGGGGCAGATGGGGGCGGGCGGCGGAAGGCGAGGGCGGTCGGTGGTGGGCGGGGGAGGGCTTGGGTGGTCCTAGGGCGGGCTGTGGCGTGAGTGGGATGGCGGAAACTCTATTCTATCCGACTGACTTGACGATCAAACTCCATAATTCTTCTTTCTCCGCGTTTTCTCCCGTGTTATTCGTCTTCCTTGGAAATCAAACTCGTTTCTTTCTTCTTTCTCGCGTTTTCTCCCGTATTATGGTCTTCCTTGGTGATCAAACTCAATTATCCTTCGTTCTCCCGTTTTCTATGGTTTTATCGTTCTTTCTTGTAGATCAAACTCCTTCATTTATCTTTCTCGCGTTTTCTTCTGTGTTATTGGTCTTCTTTGAAAATCAAACTAGTACTATTCTTCTTTCTCCGCGATTTCTCCC